>JACEVL010001094.1:130000-132500 GCA_020284085.1 Aporrectodea caliginosa
GTACCCTGATTTGACGTATTACATTATGATATTGGCATCAACATACGAGTCGAGATTGTGTGGATTGGTCATTCTACAGAAGCGTCCTTTCGTATCAGAGAGTTACGCGGTTATTTGTCCCGCGGTAAAACCGCGGTAGATAACGTTGTAATGGGGACAACAATTTTGGTTTGTCGCTGTAATGGGTTTACTGTCGCGGTAATACCGCAGTAATGTAATGTAATGTAATGTAACAAGACATTTATATAGCGCCACTTAAGAGTCTCACAGAAGCGCTCAACACGTGGCCATCAAACAGCTGAAAAAGTGCGTCTTTAAGAGTCGAGAGAAAACCATGTAACCACATGCAGCATTAGTGGCACGCACAGATGGCGGAAGAATGGAGAATGAGCCAGCGATAAAACCGTGGTAATTTAACTGTTATAGCTCCATAGTCTATGGTCTACACACTGTATACATGGTATAGTCTATTATGGTATCGACTATCATGGTATACAGGATGAGTTAAGATGGAGTTTTTTATTTCTTGAGCTGTTAACCAATCAGAAATAGTCAGGACTTTGGTTAATGCAAACTTTCGATAAGATCATGTGTTTTTGTGTAGGTCTATGTTTTATTAATCCAATTAGCAATACAAATAGCTTTGTAAATTAAAAAGAAAATTTTAATTGATAAAAACGTTTTGCTGGGAATGTGATTTAGTTCTAGTCCCATAGGGATGGCGTGGGGTTAGGGAGAAAAGCTGCTGGGTTGGGGCGCGGATGGGGACAAAAAATGTGGGGATGGGTCAGGAATGGGGCGGGGTTGGGAAGACTTACTTGTTGCGGGCGGGGCACGGAGACGAGAATGTCTCCCCACGTCACTCTCCAATTCGTATTATAGCAGGCATTCGTATACGGGCTCCCATTATCCGATACTGGACAAATATACACTGATTTAAAGTTGCTAAAGATAGAACAGATTAGGACTGTACAAATTTGGGAAATTCTGCTGGGGAATTTATATATCGTTACAATCACGGCCGGTGTCACGAAATAGAGTATCCCCATACATGAGTATCCCCCTTAGCGAAATGAAGTATTCGGTTTAATTTGCATTTTTGGCGGTTTCTAAGTGTATTCAGTCGTACTGTTTGGATTTATTGTACACATAACATTTTTGAATTGCGTTTCTTTACTTTGTACGTCGACCTGAAATCAATTTACTTCGTTTTTGGTGATTTTGACTGGATTTTCGTCGAGGCTATCGTGATGCGTATGACGATGGGGGATAGAATGGTTTATCTCCCCCGGATACTCTAAACCGGTTTATTCTATCCGGGGGATAAATTCATTCATTCCCCCGGATAGTCTTAGGACGGATTTCGTGATACCGGCCTGCTTCCACCAGTCTATTATTATAGGGGATTCTTCAAACTGAGTACCGACATAATAAGTTACTCACTTCATCAGAAACTTAAAGGCATATCTCCCTATTTATTGCACTCAAATACTCATCGGTTTCTATTAAATCTGCTGGTGCCCTAAATTGGAACAAAATCCCTCCTGAGATTCTACAATTTCCTAAGCTTGTACTGGGCTTAACGACACTTTTTCATATCGAAGATGATTAGTGTCGGAGGCAGAGTGCAACCTCGTGCTCCACGTTTATATTGCGACCGAGCCACCTGCAGTAAAGATCCGAGAAATTTCCTAACCTGCAGGGATTTATAAATAGACTACGCGCCTACATAATTAGTGGAAATAAATTACCTACCTTGCATGTGCATGAATGCGAGCGCCTCTAAGTAGTGTCCTTGAAGGCGCTATATACGTAAATTCACGAATGAATGAATGCACAAACCCGCGTTGTCAGTTACGACTAAGAATATTCTAATCAGTTTGTCACTGGCTTTATTCGAATTATTGATAGATTTTCCTTGTTTATTAAACTCAAGTAACGTGTTGACCGGCTGGCATTTGTACACGCACACTATTGAAAGTATTGTTTAAGTCAGTGCTTCCCAAAGTGGTGGTCCGCGGATCGGTGCCTGTCCGCGAGTCTTCAGTTGCCGGTCCACAAAGTGAGTCAAGAAACTTGTCAAATTGTATCGGAATCAAGAAATGGCTATTATATGTTTAAAAGTCCTAGCAAAAACACTTATTAGGCTAGCATTTAAAGGGCAGTGCAGTCATAGAATTGGCTAAACATGCATTTAAATCAATTTTAATACATATTTGAGGAATTTATTTTAGGTGATCGAAAAAGAGAAATAATTAGTAAATTGGGCACAGGTCCTGCTGCAGTGGAAAAATTCACGCCGGTCCGTGACTCTGAAAGTTAATTCCTGCCGGTCCGTGACTCTGAAAGTTAATTCCTGCCGGTCCGTGACTCTGAAAGTTAATTCCTGCCGGTCCGTCACACTGAAAAGTAAGTTTGGGAAACACTGGTTTAAGTGACCCACTTAGCGGTATCAAGCAGTGTTTAATCTACTCCCTTGCTGTCGGGGGGAATCTACGGT
>JACEVL010001094.1:142500-237500 GCA_020284085.1 Aporrectodea caliginosa
ACAAATCTACGTTTTACGTGAACGGCTTTGGTTGCCACAAGATGTCGTTAAACACACAAATAAAGTAACAATAATATACATAATATAGTAGCTGCTCCCCCTCCTATTCTTCCTACACCCCTTGCCTCCCGTGAAAACTATTTCATACTCGCAACGCCCCAGAAGCCACAATAGAATAATACCTAAGGCAAACTCTCTATCTCGTAAAACATTTGTCACACGGATGCTTTATGCTTCTTTTTTTATCTATTTGATGATCTTTGTACCCCAAAATGCGGTTAGCAGTTGGTTTTTCAATAAAGGATATACTTACTTACTTACTTACTTACTTATTTACATCCCCTCCCACTGTTCTTCCGTCTGTGGGGCCCGAGAGCGCATTGGATAACACACTGGCATAGAGAGCGAGAGGTACCGAGTTCGAGACTCGTAGGGCGGACATGATTTGTAGGCTGCTATTAGCGCCGTGTATTGCAGGCTGTCTGTTCTGTTAGTAGTTGAGATTTATGTCTTCTGTCATTTGTGTTCTTGTGAATTGTTTCAATTGCATAACTGTGTACTGTAAGTAACCGGTTGCGGTTTGTCAACCGGATTATTTCAATAAAGAAGATTATTATTATTATCATCTCCTTCCCTTTTGCTATTTTTTCTCTTCAACGTCTAATCTCTTTCTTGATCTGCTTCTTTTCTTTATCTCATGCCTCTTCCTCCTCGTAATTTTCCTCTCCCTCTCCCTCCGCTTCTTCCTTCTTCTCCTCTTCCGCTATCCTGTCCTCTCGTATTCTTTACTGTCTTCCTCCTCTTCCTCCTTATTCCCAGAACTCTTCTTCTTTTCACTCTCCTCTTCTACTTCATGCACTTTCCCATCTTCCTCTCTTCCTGCTCTTCACTTCTATTCCTCACTCCAGTTTCCTCCTCCTTCTCCTCGTCCATTTGTCTCTTTATTCTCTTCCTCCTCTTCCTCTCATTCTTCTGCTTCTTCTCCTCTTCTTCCTCTTCCTACTACTCTTCCTCTTCTTCCTCCTCCTCCTCATCTTCGGTCATTCGTCTCTTCACCCTCTTCCTCTCATTCTTCCTTTCCTCCTCTTCTTCCTTTTTCTCCTACTCCTCTTTTTCCTCCTTCTCCTCTTTCCCCTCTTTCTTCCATCCCCGCTTCCTTCTCTTCCTCCTCTTCATCATCCTACTACTCTCCATCCTTCTCCCCCCTTTCTTCTCCTCTTCCTCCTCCTTCTCTTCCTCCTGCTCCTCTTCTTCCTCTTTTTCTCCCTCCTCCTCCTCCTCCTCTTCCTTTTTCCTCCTCTTCCTCCTCCTACGGCCCTTCCTCCTCCTCTTTCTCCTTCTCCTTCTCCTCCTCCTCATCTTCTTCTTCCTCCTCCCTTCCTCCTCCTCTTTCTCCTTTTCCTCCTTCTCCTCCTCCTCTTCCTCCTCCTCTTCCTCCTCCTCTTTCTCCTTCTCCTCTTCCTCCTCCTCTTCCTCCTCCTCTTCCTTCTCCTTCTCCTCCTATTTCTCTTCCTCCTCCCTCTCCTATCACTTATCTTCTTCTTCCTCTTCCTCCTCCTCCACCCTCCCCTCTCCTCCTCCCTCTTCTCCCTCGCCCACTGGGCAGTTAGTTCCTCCCAGAAGATCGTCATTGGCATCGATTGGTATTATTTCTCTTTCCATTTCAGCCTCCGGACCCAATTCCAGCTCGCCATCATCACGCCGCAGAAAAAGCAAGTATCCCTTCTCTCGTCTCTCAGATAACGACACCCCCACTCAATACCAACAGACGCCAGACGCTTAGAATGGCAGCTGTCAATCATGCAAACGATTCGCCGTCATCATTCGATTGTTGAGATAGATAAATCTGATTGCGATGATGATGATGATGATTAGGATGACGATGACGATAAAGAAAAGAAAACAACAACCTAAAACTGCTATTGCTTCTACTGCTGCTACTAACACATTTACTACACTACTTCACTACTACACTACTACTATATAATACTACCACTACTACTGCTCCTGCTTCTGCTGCTGTAGATGCTGCTGCTGCTGCTGCTGCTGCTGCTGCTGCTGCTGCTGCTACTACTACTACTACTACTACTACAAATACTACTACTACAAATGCTACTACTACTACTACTACTACTACTACTACTACTACTACTACTACTACTACTAGTACTACTACTACTACTACTAATACTACTAATACTAATACTACTACTACAACTACTACTAATAGAAGTGCTACTACTGCTAATGCTACTGCTGCTAGCTTACTGCTACTAGTCTGCTGCTACTACTCTACTGTTGTTAGCCTACTAGCCTACTACCCTACTAGCCTGCTGCTACTGTTGCTACTACTGTCTGCTACTACTGCTACCTTTCCATAATTGCACCACATGCGATATCTTGCCTTACCTGACTTCGCCTTTCCATAATTGTGTTACTAATCTCTTACCTCTGCTTTCCTCTCTAAGCTGCAATCTTCACTTCCTTTTCTCTAACCGTAATCCTTGCCTTGCCTTCCATTACCTTGCCTTGCCTTGCCTTCCTTTCTCTTCTTTGTCTTGCCTTCTCCCTTGCCTTACCTTTCCCTCCATTGCCTTGCCTTGCCTTCCGTTGCCTTGCCTTGCCTTTCCTCCATTGCCTTGCCTTCCCTCCATTGTCTTGCCCTCAATTGCCTTGCCTCGCATTGACCTACCTTCTCTCTTTTGTCTTGCCTTCCCTCCACTGCCTTGCCTTCAATTGCCTTGCCTTCCATTGCAAAAACCATCCCTCCCCTGTCCTGCCTTCCATTATTCTCCCTCGCTTCCTTTCCACCCGTTCCAGCGGATACCATCATGTCTATTCCGACGGAAGACTTCCACCTCATTAGCTGTGCTGTCGCCTGTGATCGAATTACCACATCGCCCAGTTACCACATGATCCAGTTACCTTATTTTCCGATGGCAACTAATGAGAACCTCACGAACCGTTGGCACGAATCGGACATATCCGTCGACACAACTGCAATTACATTTCCGCTTATGAGATGTAAACGAGCGTTATATTAAATGCCTTGATGCATAAACAGACATACATACATACATATTATACATACATATTATACATACATCAATACATACTTACATGCATACATACATTCATACACATTCATACACACATACATACATGCATACATACACACTTAACTACAAAGAAACATACATACATACATACATTTATACATACATACATACATACATACATACATACATACATACATACCTGCATACATACATTCATGCATACATATATACATAAATACATACATACATACATACATACATACACACATACATACATACATACATACATACATACGTACATGCATACATACATACATACATACATACATACATAAACAGATACCTACAGAGAAACATACATACATACATACATACATACATACATACATACATACATACACACATACATACATACATACATACATACATACATACATACATACATACATACATACATACATACATACATACATACATACATACATACATAAACAGATACCTACAGAGAAACATACATACATACATACACACATACATACATACATACATACATACATACATACATACATACATACATACATACATACATACATACATACATGCATACATACATACATACATACATACAGGCAAGGCAATACATACATATATAAATACATACATACACACATACATACATACATACATACATACATACATACATACATACATACATGCATGCATGCATACATACATACATACATACATACATACATACATACATACATACACATACATACATACATATCATACACATACATACATACATACATACATACATACATACATACATACATACATACATACATACATACATACATACATACATACATACATGCGTACATACATACACATACATACATACATACATACATACATACATACATACATACATACACACATGCATACATACATACATACATACATACATACATACATACAGGCAAGGCAATACATACATATATAAACACATACATACACACATACATACATACATACATACATACATACATACATACATACATACATGCATACGTACATGCATGCATGCATACATACATACATACATACATACATACATACATACATACATACATACATACATACATACATACATACATACATACATACATACATACATACGTACATACATACATACATACATAATTACATACATGCATACATACATACACACATACGTACATACATACACATATATACATACATATCATACGCATACATACATGCAAACATACACACTACGTACGTACGTACCTACATACAGTGATATTTTCGTTAATAAGTAGTACAATAAAAGTATTCATTTGATTTTCGTGCAGCATAAGTATAGTATACTTATTAAGCGGAATAAAAGTTCGACTCAGAGCCTCTGTAGATCCATGCCGTCTTCCGTTGTCGACGGGAATCCGTTGGTTGGTTCCACGTGTGTGCGTGGGCCCTCCAGTGGCGACTCTTTTAGCCTACAGTACATTGTTTTGCTAACTGATGTAATATTTTCGTTCGTAATGACACTTGTAATCATAATAGGCTAGCGCTGAGTAGATATCTTGAAGAGGCGTTTATGAATTCTCATAATGAAATTCTCTTAATGAAAAGTAATTTTGAGAACGAGAAGAGAATAAGAACTGAACTAAGTTAAGACCTTCAGAAGTGATTAAAAATAAGTATAATAATTTTTAGAACGAAATTAATAATAATAATAATAATAGTAATAATAATAATAATAATAATAATAATAATAATAATAATAATAATAATAATAATGATGAGGCCCTAGAACCTTTATTTTAAGAACCATGATTTTAAGAACTTTGATTTTATAATAAAATAATAATAATAATAATAATAATAATAATAATAATAATAATAATAATAATAATAATAATAATAATAATAATAATAATAATAATAATAATAATAATAATAATAATAATAATAATAATAAAGAAATTAAGAAACTTTTTAATTTTAGAAGCCGTATTCTAGTATTGCACTACAGTCCTTTTCATGTTTGTATTTGATGCCCACGATCGTGCGTGACTTGAATGTCGTCGCCAAGCTCGTGAAGTATAGAGTTACCTTTGACGTGCTATCGTACTAATAATGGTTTTTTTTCGGTAACTGACATTTTGTCAATATGTCGTAGAAATGGGATGAGGCCATCTTTAGAAATAAGAGTTTTTATGAACATTAACTCCAAAATTATTGATTGTTGACAAGTTATTGACCCTTCCAATTACCGGTAGCTGCGTGTCTGTAAAATCTGCTTTCGATTTGAAATAAAGCTTAAGTAAAACCTAACATTGAGAAAATGTGTGCTGTATGAAAGCACTAAAAGCGAGAGCGAGAAAACCCTGATGAGTAGGCTTACATTGGGAAGCAACATTATGTGAAAACTAGAAGTAGAAGTAATATTATTTACGCACTAGAAGGACAAGTAAATTATTTCAGAACTAGAAGTAGGACAAGTAAAATTATTTAAGAACTGGAAGTAGGACAAGTAAAATTATTTCAGAACTAGAATTAGGACAAGTCAAATTATTTCAGAACTAGAAGTAGAAGGACAAGTGAAATTATTTCAGAACTAGAAGTAGAAGGACAGGTAAAAATTACTTGAGAACTAGAACTAGAAGGAAAAGTAAGCGGTCTTGAGAACTAAAAGTAGAAAGACAAGTGAAATTACCTGAGAACTGGAATTGGAAGGACAAGTAAAATTATTTCAGAACTAGAAGTAGAAGGACAAGTAAAATTACTTCAGAACGGAATAGTTGGAGATAGAATACAATACAATAGAAATCGTTATGGCTCGTATCAGATAGGATAGAATTGTCTTGTATCAGATCAAATTGTATACAATTGTTTAGCATGGATTAGTCTAGATAAGACAACATCGGATAACCACAGATTAGATTAGATTACCTTTGATCTGATTAGCGTTATAACACATTCAATTTCAGAGTTGCCAAAGCGTGTCGAGCTGTCAGAAAACGTCTTCGCCGAAGATCTCTCGGTGGCGTCGAAACTCGAGACGACCTATTACGTAACGGACTCCAAACAGATGACTGATTTCTTCTGGTTCCGAGGGGACTCGTCCGGGATCCGAGTGAACATCGGTCTACAGACGATCAACGTCATTCCAGTCTATGATGACGTCGTTCACCAGGGGGACAATGAGTTCATCCTCGGTAATCCGAGCTTCGCCGACGAAAGTCAACGGTTCCAGAAGATCGTCCAACAACACTGCAGGCAAGGGAGTGAAAAACTGCGAGGCAGCGCAAAGGGATGAGGGGAAAATGAGAAGAGAGGAAGGGAAGGGAACACAAGGAAAGGGAAGGCATGAAATGATGGAAACTGAGAATAGGCTCAAAAGGGAAGAGAAGCGAATGGATGGGAAGGTAAGAGAAGGGAAGAGAATGGAAGGGAAGGGAATGAAAAAGATTGGCGGGAAAGGAAGGAGAGAAAAGGGAAAGGAGGGGAGGAAAGCGAAGGGAAGAAAGGCGAAGGGAAGGTGAAAAAGGAAGGAAACATAAGGAAAGGGAAGGCAAAACAAGACAAGAACAAGACATAGGAGTATAAGGTAAGATAATGGAGAAGGCAAGACATACGAGGGAAGGTAGGTCATGGCAAGGCAACGGATGGCAAGGCTAGGTAAGGCAAAGAAAGGCGATTGTAGCATTTACAGGTATATCTACATTTACATTTACGTTTGCATTACAGTTACATTTAGTTACATTTACAGTTGCATTTACAGTTACATTTAAAGTTTCATTGACATTTACAGTTACATTTACAGTTACAGTTACATTTAGAGTTTCATTGACATTTACAGTTACATTTACAGTTACAGTTACATTTACATTTATGGGTATATCTATACTTACATTTACGTTAACATTTACAGTTACATTTTATGTTTAGAGCTACATACAGAGTTATATTCACAGTTACATTAACACTCAAGTTTACATTTACATTTACACTTACGTTTACAGTTACAGTTACATTTGCATTTGCATTTACACTTACTTTAACAGTTACAGTTGCATTTACATTTACATTTACGGTTACATTCACATTTACATTGACAGTTACATTTACACTTAAGTTTACATTTACAGTTACGTTTACGCTAACATTTCCGTTTTCCTTGTTGACTGAAGGACGCCGTTGCCCGATCACTACAGTCTGACGATGGAGGTATCGAAGGATCGCATGACTAAGGCATCGTTGGAACTCTGCTCCCAATCAGCCAATAGAGAGGGAAGGAGATGTCCGGATGGGGTCCAACTGAACGAATGGTTCCTTCATAGAACACTCAACGAACCATGCGCTCATATGGTTCGTCTACGGAATACTCCTATCTGTCTGTGTCTGTCTGACTGTTTGTCTGTCTGTCTGGCTATCTGTCTGGTTGTTTGTCTTCCTGAATGTCTCTGTCTATCTGTTTGTCTGTCTGTATGTCTACGTGTGTGTCTGTCGGCCCGTGCGCCTGTCTGCGTGTCTGTCTACGTATGCCTGTGTCTGTCTCTGACTGCTTGTCTGTTTGTCTGTCTGTTTGTCTGTCTGCATATCTTTCTCTGTCTGTCTGCATGTCTGACTGTCTGTCTATCTACACGGTGAACGGAAAAAACCGAACCTCTCCTATTGCTGCAATAATTTATGTAATAAATATAATTTGTACATTTTAATGAAACATGGAGAAACTTCAGTTTATAGGACATGAATCAGATAACTATCATTTGTTAGTTATAATGTGTGTTCAAAATTCCCTCCTTTGGCTTCCACACACGCACAAAGACGAGCTCGTAAATATTGTATTACTATTCTGTCCTCTTCACTGAACGCCATTTTGTAACGGATTCTTGTTACGAATGGCGTCACGGTGACGTCAGTTTTTAACTGGTATAGCGCATAATTATAAAATATAGTTAAGTTTATTGTGGGGAATAAAATAGTTTACATTTTTGGTGTTAATTTCTCTTTTTTGTAGAGTTTCGGTTTTTTCCGTTCACCGTGTATATGTCTGTCTGTCTGCCTGCAAGTCTCTGTCTGTTTGTCTGTGTGCATGTCTGCGTGTCTGTATGTATGTCTGTGTATATGTCTGTATGTATGTATGTATGTCTACGTATCTGTTCAAAATGTGTCAGTGTGTATGTCTAAGAGTCTGTCGATCTGTCTGTCTATATGTCTGCGTCTGCATGCGTGTCCGTCTGTCTGCCTATCTGTCCGTCTGTGTCTGTCTGTCAATCGATGACTATCACCACCACCACCACCACCGTCATCATCATCGCCATCATCATCACAGATACATTTTTAGCTGTTATGAAATGTAGGCTTCCTTACCTCTCTCTATTATACATGGATCCGAGCATATCTCCAGCCTTGTCCTTCTCTAATCCACATCTGCTTCATTCCAAAGGATTCTTTTCGATTAAACGCTGTAGGCTATTTGATCAGTAATTTCCAACATGTTGGGATTCGCTGCTGCTAAGTGTGTGTACCGAACTTATTCTTCGTTTCCGCGACGGAATTTTTTACGTTCCGAAAGTATTTTCTTCTTTTGGTGTATTGGTCAACGTGAACGTAGCAGGTAGGCCCATCCTTTCGGGGGGGGGCCGATAGCGCATTGGATAACACACTGGCATAGAGAGCGAGAGGTACCGAGATCGAATTCCGTAGGCGGACATGCTTTGTAGGCTGCTATTTGCGCCGTGTATTGCAGGCTGTCTGTTCCGTTAGTAGATAAGATTTATGTCTTCTGTCATTTGTGTTCTTGTGAATTGTTTCAATTGCATAACTGTACACTGTAACCGATTGCGGTTTGTCAGCCGGATTCTTTCAATAAAGAATATTATTATTTTATTGCATCGGTTTGCACACCTCTTTTTTGCATTGCATTACTCGATGCAATTGTGATTGCAGGAGAGCTATCCGGAGCCTCTGGTTCCAGCCATGAACAGCATCGTCTGCACAGGGTCCAGTTCTCTTCTGCGGCTCTTCAACGCAACGCCCGCACCTGAAGAGATTCCTATAACCTTCCAATCGAGATCCTGTAAGACGGCAGAATACAGATGCCAACGGTGCCTCGAAAGAACACACTGCCATCGGCTCAGCGGTATGTAATTGTAATTGTGACTGTAGCGGTAAATTTATATAGCGACACTTCAAAAGAGAGACTCATCAGAGGCGCTCCCGAACTTACACAATGAAGCCACGATTGAACATAATGGGCTTCAAAGTAAATAAGTAAGTAAGAATATTCTTTATTGAGAAGTACTAGCAAACGCACAGCACTGTATACGTGGCAAGATTAATACATTCAAACAAACAAACAAATTTAAGCGCTTGCGGAAAAGAGACAAAGAGAGGTTGAGGACTTCATGTCATAGCCTATTCCAGTCGGATGGACCAACCACAGCAAAACTTTATTCAGTCAGCAAGTCAGTCAGTCAGTCAGTCATTCAGTCAATCAGTCAATCAATCAGTCAGTCAGTCAGGCAATCAATCAGCCAGGCAATCAATCAGCAGTCATTCAGCCAGTCAGTCAGTCAATCAGTCATTCAGTCGCCAGTCAGTCAGTCAATCAGCAGTCAGTCAGTCAGTTATAGTCAATAAGTCAGTCAGTCAATCAGTCAGTAACTCAGTCAGTCAATCAGACAATCAGTCTTTCAGTCAGTCAATCAGTCAGTCAATCAATCAGTCAGTAAGTCAGTCAGTCAGCCAGCCAGTCAATCAATCAGTCAGTCTGTCAGTCAGTTAGTCAGTAACTCAGTCATTCAGTCAATCAGCCATTCATTCAGTCAGTCATTCAGTCATTCAGTCAGTAAATGAAACCATCGTTCAGCCAAGCACTCAATCCATCATTCATTCGCTCATTCGGTTAGTTGTTCTGTGTTGCAGATATCTTCGAGCGCAGATGCTGTGAGATTGACTGCTACGCCGGATCCGATTGTAAGCAATCGTATTCGACGGAATGTCGCCGGGCACCTGTTGAGTGCGCCATGGGTGAGTGACAGACCAACGACTGTGCAAATCTATCATTACATTGTTATTGTATTTTGTTCTTCGTTCTTTGTTGTTGGCTATTTGTTGCTGTTGATGTTGCTGTTGTTGTTGATGTTGTTGTTGTTATTATTATCATTATCATTATTACTATCATCATCATCTTCAGTATAATTATTATCATTATTAATATCATTACCATTATTATTATTATTGTGATTATTATTATCGTCGTCATCAACTTTTTCTTCCCCTTCTTTTACCTTATCTTGGAATAGATTACCTTGGAATACGTTACCTTGGAATAGATTACCTTAAAATACGTTAGCTTGGAATACCTTACCTTGGAATGCGTTACCTTGGAATACATTATCTTGGAATATGTTACTTTAGAATACGTTACCTTAGAATACGTTACCTTAGAATACGTTACCTTAGAATACGTTACTTTAGAATACGTTACCTTAGAATACGTTACTTTAGAATAAGTTACCTTAGAATGCGTTACCTTAGAATACGTTACTTTAGAGTACGTTACCTTAGAATACGTTACCTTGGTATACGCTACATTGAAAAACGTTATCTTACTTAATAAGGTCCCTGTTTTAGGCGATACCTACCGCTACACGCTTCAGCCTATCTTCCTCGACCTTGACCGCGAGTCCAGGTGTCACCTTCAACAGCGGAAGCCCTCCGTCCTTTTCCAGCTCTGGTTCTACGTAACCATCCCAGGATTCGACTTCGAGACGCCCAAGTTCAACCAGACCGTGTCCTTCCCGACTGAGTTCTCCCTCCCTCAGAGGTTTCAGTTCGAATTCCTCTCAGTGGAAGTCGACGCCGGACTGATCCCTCAAGACGACATCATCCTCGTCGCAAAGGAAGACTCCCAGAACGAGACGTACCTCGTCTTTGACGCTGGACCATCTGGAACTTCATCGAGGTCCGCGTCCTCCCCCGACCAGCACGCCATCTCGGACAACATCAGGGTCCTTCTTACCAAGTTCTCGCGGCCTTTCGGGTACAGTACGTCGTCGTGGTCGGCTGGGGATAGTTGCTCGAAGGACCTCAGTAAGTTCGTTCCCTTCGATGGCCAGCGGCAGGAACCCTTCGAGGAAGTATCGGTCATGAAGAGGAGGATTGGACCAGCCTTCGAATATCTGCTCAAGTCCAAGACGAAACCCCCGCATCTCAAGTTTTTCATTCCAGGTATCCCGTGATATTTCCATTCCTTTTACCATTTCTGTCTGCCATTTACTCAGAAAGTAGCATTTCTTATTCCAGTGAACTAGATTGTAATGTAATGTTATGCAATGTGACAGAATGTTTATGTACAGCCTTTCAATGACCTCTCAACAGGGTAACAAGTTTACTCGATACGATAGATTGATTGGACTGGAGTAAATTGGACTTTAGATTGATTGCACTGGACGGAACTGGACAATGGATGATTGAACTGGACAATGGATTGATTGGAGTGGACAATTGATTGATTGGAGTGGACAATGGATTGATTGGAGTGGACAATGGATTGATTGGAGTGGACAATGGATTGACTGGAGTGGACAATGGATTGATTGGAGTGGACAATGGATTGATTGGAGTGGACAATGGATTGATTGGAGTGGACAATGGATTGATTGAACTGGACAGTGGATTGATTGAACTGGACAATGGATGATTGAACTGGACAATGGATTGATTGAACTGGACAATGGATGATTGAATTGGACAATGGATTGATTGGAGTGGACTGAACTGGCCTGAATTGGATCATAGATTGATTCAAATGGACAATAATCTCCGACAGAATCCATTCAATACGCGAGAATTAATCGTCTTCAATAAGGAACAAAGCCGAGCGCCCAACCCTCCCCAAATAATATCTGGCGCAGAGCCATTCAATTCCATGCGTGTACATGGAGTAATCATTAACTCAGATCTTAGTATGTCCATGCACGTCACGAGACTCTCGTCCATTCTCCGGGTCTTGCCACTCTTGCGCTCTCATGGCCTCCCGCCTTTAGCTATCCAGGAGGTCGCAAGAATGACCACAATGGCATCTTTGATGTACATGTACGCATCACCGACCTACTGGGGCTACAGAGTACAGAGCGAAGATCGTGTAATTACTGCAGAGGATGAAACGGAGCGGCTTTCTCTTTCCCCCTACCGCCTCATTCAGTCATCCATTCATTATGAAAATTTATATAGCGCCTCTTCGAGATATCTACTCAGAAGCGCTCTCTGCGCTAACCTATTATAATGATAAGTGTCATTACGAACGAAAATATTACATCAATTATTAGCAAAACAATGCGCACTAAGCTAGAAGACTCACCACTGGCGGGCCAACGCACACGCCTGGAACCAACCAACGGATTCCTGTCGACAGCTGAAGATGGCATGGATGCTCAGAACTTCAGAGCCTCAGTATTCAGGGCCATCATTCAAAATCAAGGCCGCGTGCTCAGAAGATTTATCACAAAGCCTCGACGAAACAGTTATATAAACCGATCCCGGGCGCATAATTCTCTTATTAAGTTGCGGCTGTGTCAGCTTGATTGTTTTCAATAAACGAATATTGGATTGATTGCATAGATTGATTGAACTCGATTGAACTGGACAATTATGATTGATTGAACAGGTTTGTACTGGACAATAGGTTGATTGAATTGGACTGAACTGAACAATAGACTGATTGAACTGAACAATAGTCTGATTAAACTGGACAGTGGATTGATTAAACTGGACAATAGATCGACTGAACTCGAATTACTCGTAATAGATTGATTGAAGTGGACAATAAACTGATTGAACTCGACAATAGATTGATTAAACTGAACAATGGATTGATTGAACGCGACAATAGATTGATCGAACTGAACAATGGATTGATTGAACTGCATTAAACTGGATCATAGATTGATTTAACTGGACAATGGATTGATTGAACTGCATTAAACTGGATCATAGATTGATTTAACTGGACATAACTGGACTGGTCTGGACTGATTGATAGGATACTTGACTGGATTTTTAACCTCTTTCTGAAACAGGAAATACGTCACTGATTCGTTGGTGGTTCCGCGATCGTCAGGTGGCGCTAGTCATCGATTCATCGTTCAACGTTCGTTTCAATCGCAGTCGCAGCAACGACTTCTTCCAGATCAGCATCAGCGGTAAGTATAATCGATCGATTTCTTGATCGATACTCCATCACTAGATCGGACTACCTTTATCAGAGCATCCATCTATCTATGCATTCGTCCGTACATCAATCCATTCATCCATCCATCCATCCATTCATCCATTTCATCCATCCATTTCATCCATTCATTCATCCATCCATCCATCCATCCATTTTATCCATCCATCCATCAACTGATCCATCCATCCATCCATCTAATTCATCCATCCATCCATCAGTCAATTTAACCATCCATCCATTCATCCATCCATCCATCCATCCATCCATCAATCTATCTATCCATTCATCCTTTCATCTACCAGTCAATCAATCTGTTCATCTCTCCATCCACTCATCCATTCATCCATCCATCGATAAATTTAAGATAAGAATGTCGTATTCTTTAATTGACCAATTGCTGTCGGCATTTCGTGTACAGAAATGGCAAAAAACATAATCATCAATAGAGCTGATCAAGACAATAATAAAATATTCTAAAATTACACATATTATCTTAAATCCGAGATCCCATGCATCATCCTAATGATGACTTTTTCTCTCATCAAGCCATCTGCCGGAGGAATTATGCGCTTATGGGCGAGTGGGCGCAGGTGGTCGAAGGCGGCTTTGATCGGCGCGAGCAGGTCATGTAGTACATGACCCCCATTAACCAGGACAGCAGTAAGGAGTCTGGAATCCGCCTTAGCATCAGTCCATTTATCAATTCCTACATCTATCTCTTTTCATCCATCCTTCTAATCGTCTATCCATCTATCCACCTGTCCTTCCACTCATCCATCAATCCATCGATCAATTTAACCATCCATCAATCAATCAATCCATCCATCAATATATCTATCAATCCATTCATCTATAAATCAATCAATCTGTTTATCTATTCATCCATCCATCCACTCATTAATCAGTCCATCCACCCATCCATCCATCTGCCCAACTACCCATCCATCAGTCAATCACTCACCCACTCAATTCACTCATTACCTGCACTGTGCATTGTGTGTGCTTAAGTTCACAAATAACTTAAATTAACTGAAAATGTACCTTGACTACTGTCACGCTCTTCAGGCCGCATGTCCGCCTGTCCTGGCTACCTGTCGATCATCATCATCGACAAGACGACACCAACCGATGACCAGCTCTTCAACTACGACCTCCTCGTTGCCTGCCCCATCCCAAGCTTCAATGCCACCTTCTTCTTTCCGAATCCCTCCAGTGACGGACGCCGGACCTTTGAAGTCCGTCTCCACGACACCAAACACCTCCATCGCTTCCACGTGACTAGCGACGATGGACCGAGGTCCCCGTGTTCTCCGCGAACCCTCAAGGACACCCAGGTCCTCGGGAGCGTCGAAGGTCCCTCCGCCCAGATAGCGCATCCCGTGCCGATGGGAGTGGCATTCGTGGCCGCACTTTGTTCGCTGGTCGCCTACGTCGTCGCGTCCTTGACCAGGAGGAGCTTGCGAGGGTGCGGCAAGTCAGCTCCTTTGGGAAACGAAGCCGCGGTGATTGGAAGTGGAACCTCTATTAACGACTCTTCGAGAGGTAGGGTCGACTGTCCGCAACGTGGTCGCTCCTGTGGCGGCAGACTCAAGCGCCTTCTCCTAGTTAGCTACATTCTCCTGCGCCTACTATATAACGTTCTCTTTGCCTTCTCCGCCTTCTACGTGCTCTTCACCGTCTGCCTTGAACGCCACTTCGAGCGACTCGAACGATCCCTCCAGCGAAACTCCACCCGTACGGAAATTCTCCATCAACGCCTGGCCCTCGAAGCGGCCGAGCAGCTACGCCACTCCCTCGCGAGAACCTGCTGCGAGCCGTTCGAAGCGGTGACGATCTTTCTCGAGCCCCAGTCTTCGATGGAGATCCTCGCGACCAGTCCGACGTCGACGTCGACGGCGTGGAACAAGAACCTCGTGGACTACGGCGACGAGCTGAGGCGCTTTCTCGGCGAATTCCGCAAGGTTTTCGAGGGGCAGCTGGATCGGGTGATGCGGAATTTCAGCCGGGTGCTACGCAGTTCTCTGAGGAATAACTGGCTCGTTTTTCCGCAGAGCCTCTTCAACGGGACCCTGGTACCAGAATCAGCCGATACTGTGTCTGGCGTCGTGGAGGCCAGTGCAACATGGGAGGTGGACTTTGCGCTGTTTCTCGGCATCGCCGAGGCGGAAGGCGTTGAGGAGTGGCGTCGTGAATTGCGGAACAGGTTAGAAGCGTTTGGATTCTCACACTGTAACTGACTAGCACTAACCATCAATGTAATGCTATCACACCAACACTAACACTGACAAAAACTAGTCAACACCGACCAGCACTAACTAACACTGACCACCATTGACTACACACACTAACATTAGTAGTAATACTAGCACAATAACACTAACAATGACTAACACTGACTAACACTAACTCCCTTTTTCTATCTTACCGTAGATATGAGGGATTCGTCGCTTCCAACTTCCTTGAAGCGTTTCTGATGAACCTCACCCTCACTCCTTCCTGCGACCTTGACCCCCATCCACCGTCTGAGAACCTCCTACATCACTCCACTCCCCTGGAACACTCGGAGTCCTTCCAGCGCTCCAACACCACTCGCTACTTCGCTCCGTCAGGTCAGGATCCATTCCGGATCAGTTCCTCGAACGCCAGTTCCATCCTGGACCCCGGATCCAGGCGTGCCAGTTCCGGTCCGCCGAAACCAGACGGTGCATGGAAACAACAGAGGTTCCTGGTCGAAGACGCCGTTTTCGGAGAACTGGGCTGGAGTTTGTTGATGACACTCCTCGTGAGCTTCGATCTCCTTATGCTCTTCTACCGACTGTTTCACATCTACCTGATCGTCACCTCGGTACGTTCGCGGAAAACGGCGAAACCTTCCCAGGCGGGTGGCCAGGGATACCCCTGCGACTGTCCGCGTCTAGAACCCTCCACAGAGTCTGGGCTGGTAGATCCCTTCGACGAGAGGAACACGATGAAAAGCTACCACGAGGATTCTCCTATCGACGATGATAGATCCAAGTACTACCTGGCTTTTCAGTCCCAGTTCCCGCAAAAGATATCCATAATACCCGACGACGATCCTGGTACCTCTCCGGAAACACTACCGAGGAGCCTACTCCGGATTCTCTGGGACGCAGTCCTGGACCCCGCTGTCGTTCCGGAGTTGGCTGTGGCCGGATTCATCACCACCCTGCTGCTCACTGGGATGGAATTGATCGCAGACAGCTCGGTGCGTTTGCGGGTAGAGACCTCGGCTTGGGTCAGGGCTGTTGGAGGTCTGGATGACCGATACGGAAAGGGATATTGGAAAGATGATGATGTGGGAAGAATACACCTGGAAGGGTCGATACGGTCGGAGATGATCTACCTGAATGCGATGATCGCTCACCTGTGCGCAGGTGAGCATTCGCAAACATCAATCACCTGTGTATTGCCCTCGGTCATTTGTCGGGTCCAATACTGCTCTGAGTTTTAGGCCAAGTGATGTTATGTCCGCATCTATGTTGTCTATCCAACGTAGACTTGGTCTACCTTTGTTTCGTTTTCCTTCGAATCTTGCATGTAGTGCTTTGTGTGGGAATTGGTCAAACGACATTCTCTCTCTTGCCTACTTACTTACTCATTGACTCATTTCTTACTTATTTCCTTATTTCCTTACTCGTGAACCCACTTATTTGCTTACTTATTTCCCTACTAATGAACTCAATTATGTATTTCCTTCTTATTTCCTTATTTCCTTACTAATTAACTAACTTATTTCTTTACATATTTCCTCATTCATTAACTCACTTAATATTTCCTTACTTTCTTGCCTGATTACATGATTGTTTGCGCATTTGCTTGCCTGTGTCTCTACCTATATACTAGCTTACTTACTTACTTTCCTTGTTTTTTCCCTGCTCATCTTGAAAATAAATATGACCTCATTCTTCTTCAAGAAACGAGTCTCGAAGTTCTTTGTCACTTTCTCGATTTTTTCCAATCCGGATATGACTGACTAAATTAGATTTTGATATCATGAATGTGTTGATTTGAAAGAGAGTCGACGAATGGCTTCAAACTTTAGCGCCTACGTTCCACCTTCGCTCTGCTCAGTCAAGTCCGACGGCGGCAACGTCTCGTCAGCGCAGTTTCTCTGGCCTCGGAATATGTCTTTGACGCTGCCATGCCTTACAGCACCACTGGAAGTTCCATTTCCAGGTAGGTAGAACAGGTGTCCTTACCTTGAAATACCGTTTTCGTTTGAGACAGGTGTGCTTAACTGGACGATTCCATTTACAGGCAGGACTGGGAGAGGGATAGTGTGGTGGTTAACGTGCGGGACTGTTAATCAAGAGATTGGGGGTTCAAATTCCCAACCATGGCAGAATTTTGTTTCGCGCTTTCTGCTTCGACTGCGACCCCTACCTAGCCAACTCAGCTGCAATGAGTACACTGACCGTACACTGTCGGCGGAAGATGAGACGGCGACGGAGAGGACTGGCCACCTGCCCTCATATGCCGAGGCTAAGTAAATGAAGTCGCTAACACTTCATATCCATGGCTGCCTCAAGGCCAGCTTAAGGGACTGTTCTTCTTCTACCTCACCTGACCTTATCTTACCTTGCCTGAACTACTTTCCTCTTTTCAATCATATCTATGCTGGTTCACCTCTATCGTGACCTCTGACTTGTGTCATTTCAGGTCACAGCCAGGTGCAAGATGCCCTGAGTCGAGGGGTGGAGGGCTTTTTCGACGCCGTCCTCGCCTTTTTCTACCTCTCTCTGGTGCTCATCACGGCGCTCACGGTTCTGCGCTGTCTGTCCAGCCTGCTCGAGCAACTGCTCCACGCTGTCGGCTCGAAGTCGGCACCGTCAGTAGTCTGCGACGCTACCGAATCTCCGTCAGATGTTCCAGTCGTTACTGGTTGGTCGCCAACGGCCAGGCGAGCTCTCAGCGTCGTCGATTTGGAAGTGTGTAGGTCGCAGAGCTGGTACCAGTCGCAGAACTGGTGGCAGTCGCAGAACCGGTGCCAATCTCAGAACTGTTGCATGTCGAGGAACTGGTCCCACTCGCAGAGTCAGTCGCAGACCCGGTGCCAGTGGTGCCAGTCGCAGAACCAGTGCCACCAGTCGCAGAACCATTCGCAGACTCGGTGCCTCCAGTCGCAGAACCGTTGCCAGTCGCAGAACCAGTCGCAGAACCGGTGCCAGTCGCAGAACCAGTCGCAGACCCGGAACCGCCAGTCGCAGAACGGCTACCATTGTTCCTGCCTTTTTCAGACCATCCGACACTCCCAGTCCCTCGTTCGGCCGAGACCTCGAGCTTCAGACGCCCTCAGAAGAACGTCCTCGACTGGGAGTCTTGCCCTTCAGCGTCCAGGTGACTGTCGCAGACACGGTCATGCGTCGGTGCATCGCGATGGTCATCAACTCCAGCGATCGATCTCCGAATCAACCAGCGACGTTCGGCCTCCGATCGGTGAAGGACAGAGCGATCAAACGAATGATCCAAAGGGGTATCAAAAAGATCGTCGAAGGCCAGATCAAAGGCCAGATCAAAAGCCAGAACGAAGGACTGACCATAGATCAGATGAGAAGCGAGGGGTTCGATTTCTGACGGTATCGATCTCTGAAACGATCGTCTAGAATCATAAATCGATCTGCCTTATCTAATCGATCATTGATGGAGCCATTTATAATGCCTAGTCATGTTACATTACATCCGGTTTCGAACTGCTTACTCTCTGAGTTAATCGATAGGAAATATGAAGTCCAAGTAATCTAATCGGATCAATTCTATTCTCATTTCTCATTGGATCAAATTGGAGTTGATCTAATCTATTCGTATGTACATGTACGCGTATACAATAGGATCGAATACAGTCCAGTTCAGTTCAATCTATAACTGAGATCTAGCCTTGAACTGGCTTTTGATGTGGCCTTTGATCTGGCCTTGATCTGGCCTCTGATCTGGCCTTTGATCTGGCCTTTGATCTAACCTTTGATCTAGCCTTTGTTCTGGTCTTTGATCTTGTCTTTGATCTAGCCTTTGTTCTGGTCTTTGATCTTGCCTTTGATCTTGCCTTTGATCTTGCCTTTGTTCTGGTCTTTGATCTTGCCTTTAAACTTGCTTTTTATCTGTCCTTTGATTTGGCCTTTGATTTGGCCATTTATCTAGCCTTCATCTGGCCTCTGATCTGATTGCCTGTTGACTGATGCCTTGCATTTTTGGTGGCGCAGTATAAATACAGAAGTACTACTACTACGACTTCTGCAGCTACACAATAATAATAGTAACAATAACAATATCAATAATAACAATAATAATAGCCACGATCATACGATCTATGAATTAATTAGCGCTGTTTGAATCCTTCCACAGAGTGACCTCAATTGCAGAGTTAGCATCTATTCATACCTGTCATCAAATAGAACCCTACGCTTCTCCATGCCCTCCCCAACGTTACATGTTTACCAACTGCCTCGTCAGCAGCTGCCAGATGGCGCTAGGTCCTTCGTAGCCAGGACTCCGGTGTTTTTATTTGGGGGTCGCCACAGTACGATGGTACATCGCTATATAATCGACATCCGGGCTCTTTGAGATGCCCCCTGTGGATCAGTCTACTCTAAATATAGACGTAACTTGGCTCAAAGGCTCTGAACATCCATGCCATCTGTCGACGGGAATGCGTTGGTTGGTTCCACGTGTGTGCGTGGGCCCGCCACCGGTGACTCTTTCAGCTTACTGTGCATTGTTTTGCTAAATGATGTAAGATATTCATTCGTAATTACATTTAGCATCATAATAATAATTATAGACTAGCGCAGAGAGCGCCTATGAGTATATACCTTCAGGGGGTGCTATATAGATGTTCAATTACAGTACATTACATTCGGTGCCTGTGGTAGATCAAACTTAATTGAAATGGTTTTAACCCACACAATGCACTACATGCAAGATTCGAAGGAAAAAGAAACAGAGGCACACCGAGACTACACTGAGTGGACAACATAAATGAGGACATAACATCACTTGGACTAACACTAAGGGGAGCAATGGACTTGACAAATGACCGAGGACAATGGAGATCATTCATTTGTACCCATCACCGCCAAATAGCTGGCGTCAGGTACTGATGGTGATGATGATGAATCACAAATTTATATAGCGTCGGATTCTTTCCGGGTGTTTAATGTTGATTGGCGGCTGCGATTGCTTGCCGACAGGTGTGTTGATTGAAATGGATCCGTGTCTGTCTCTGTGTTTGTCTACGTTTCGATCTGTTGTCTGTCTCTGTCTGTATGTCTTTGTGTGTCTGTCTCTATCTCTGTCTTTGTGTGTCTTTGTTTGTCTGTCTCTGTCTGTGTGCCTTTGTGTGTCTGTTTGTGTGTCTTTTTGTGTATGTCTCTTTCTGTGTGTCTTTGTGTGTCTGTTTATGTGTCGTTGTGTGTCTGTCTATGGCTGTGTGTCTGTCTGTGTGTCTGTGTGTATGTCTTTGTGTGTTTGTCTGTGTTGGTATCCATCAATATCTGTGTATGTAACTCTTATTATGTGTGTCTGTTAGTCTGAAATGCACTCCAATTGACTCCAGTCCAGAATTTGTCTGTCTGTTTCAATGTGTCTGTCTCCGTATGTCTGTCTATCTTTATATATGTATGTATGTCTGTCTGTATGTCTGTGTATCTGTCTTTCTGTCTGTGTATCTGTCTGTCTTTCTGTATGTCTATCTGCCTGTCTGTTTGTCTGTCTGTCTGTTTGTCTGTCTATCTGTATGTCTGTCTATCTGTTTGTCTGTCTGTATATCTGTCTATCTGTCTTTCTGTCTGTCTATCTGTCTGTCTGTCTGTCTGTCTGGCTGGCTGTCTTTCTGTCTGTCTATCCGTCTGTCTGTTTGTCTGTATCTCTGTCTATCTCCAGTTTGGATCATTCATGGCACAACATTAAAAACATGGCAGTGAAACCAACATCTTCTTCAAACAACCAACTGATCAATATTCATTGCAAATCAATCGTAACAGACATTGCTGTTGAACTTACACTGAACCTGTCGAACAGCATGGCCACGGTGTTGTAGGTGACCTCACCGGCTTATTAGCACGAAATCGAGTCAGGCATGCTTTCCAAGGTTACTTATCTAATGGTCTGGGATTCCTGAAGTGTGTGGAAGCCGAATCGTAAGCGTTATATTTGGTATTTCTACGGTGCTCAAAGGAAAAGAAGTAAAGGGAACCGGTTTATTCACAGGCGATATCTCGATGTCTTGGGCATCCTGATAATGGCCACATAGAAGTCATGGATTAGATTAGTTTAAATAGACTGTCTCTGTTTGTCAACAGACTGATCTTCTGGGTGTTGGTGTCCTGAATTCGGATTGGTTTTGGTGTGCCATCGGTTGATGCCTTGTGCGTGAGACACCGGAATAGCAAAAAGAAAATCGGTAAGCAGCCAGTGTGATTCTCCTTACAGATTTTATTTTAGTTATAGTTACAGTTATAGTTAATGGTTTTTATTTTAGTTATAGTTATAGTTATAGTTAGTATTATTTTTAGTTATAGTTATAGTTATAGTTATAGTTAATGGATTTTTATTTTAGTTAATTTTAGTTACTACTTAGTTACAATAATTAAGGCTATAAGCAAAATTGTGCGTAATAACACGCTGTTTCACAATTTGCTCAGAGCTTTGAAAGCCTTTGAGCATTGGTGCATTCAGCTTCATGTTCTATAATCTCCACTATTTATTTATTTATTTATTTATTTGAATACACGAGTTTACAAAGTAACTGACAAATTGCATAATAAAAATAACGCATTTTTGTTCTCATTTATGTCGAATCGTCCATATTGCGCTTCCTATTTTTTTTTTTGTATTAACGAAAATAAAGATGAATTTTCGTTATTGTTATTTTCGTTATAGTTATAGTTATAGTTAATGATATTTTTTAGTTATAGTTATAGTTATCGTTAACGAAATCATTTTATTTTCGTTAACGAACATTTTCGTTATCGTTATCGTTAACGAGAATCACACTGTAAGCAGCTAGGGTCAAAATCGGTTTAGGGTTAAGATACAAAGGACCAGGCAGGCAGGCAGGCAGACGGCTACGGTGGATGGTTTTAGAATTGATGAAGCGACAGCGGTAAGTAGATGCGCTGGAATCAGAGAAGGATTTGTGGTAAAGGTGTGTTTTTTCAGTTTTGAGTGCGAGACTAGCGTAGAGATCGCAAGAGGTAAGTCTGTGGTGACGTGTATAATTGAAGACTCTATCGCGTTCTGCTCACTTGCTTGTGTCATTTCGTTCTCAACTTAAGACTTACCTCTTTCAAAGTGTTACTTATTCTCCATAGGCTGCCTCTCTGTGGACTGATCTTCTGGATGTTGACCTGATTACAACTTGGTTTTGGTGTGCCATGGGCTGTTGCGTTATGCATTAAACACCCCCGATATAGAAGTTGCCCCTCTGTGGACTGATCTTCTGGATATTGATCTGATTACGGCTTGGTTGATGGTGCACAATCGGTTGACGCCTGGGGCATTGTGGTAACAACGGTATCGAAGTCATAAGATTTCATTTTGTTAAAATAGAATAACTGTTGTACATTTTGAACTTGATACGGAACTCTGAAGAATTGCCGACAGTTCTTCAAACGCCTTAGAGGAGAATGCGGATCAGTGCTCCCTCTGTGATATCTCTTCTTCTCTAACACCTTAAAGAGCTGCGTTGGTTTCCCAGTCACTTTTAGCAGGCTCTCGTCGTTCAAGTGTTAAATTCCCAGATGTGTGTGAGATATCTACGCGGTAAATAATCCGAGGTGTCTTTCCAGGCGATCGTCGCTCTCCACTGAACTCAAGTGAACGCCGTCAACTCAAATCCAGAATGCGGAGAATGAAGCGAGGCCCCGGACTGCTTTTCTCCGGTCGTAAGTTCCTGATAGCCACTGTCACCATATGCGGAACGTGGCTGTTGATGGACGCTCTGCTTTTCTATTCGGGACCCTCCACTCTTAGATCCGCGGATCGAGTCAAGGACCCACCGCCAGCCAAGAAACATCGCGTGCTCGACGAATACGCCGCGGAAAACGAGAGGGTGGCTTCGTCCCATAAGGGGGATGGTTTCAATCGACAGGGAGGTGTTTTGAAGGTGGAAAGACGGAAGGACGATGAACGAGCACGAGGAGAAGACCTTCGGTTGAATCGAGAAAGTCTTCTGAAGAGAGAGAAGGAGCTCATCGAAAGGCAACAGGTCAACAAGCGTCTTCAATTGGAGAAGAATTCACGGTTGTCAGAAACTGCTGCCAAGAACAGCGACGGTCTCCCTTTAAACGAGGAGCTACAGAGAGCCTTCGAAGCTCCAGAAGCCAACGACTTTCCGCAGCTGCAAAACTTCCCTCCAGTGATCCAGTTCGAAAATTCAGAAAGAGATTCACTTGCCGGACTCGATGACCCTAAAAACTCTGAGAAACTAGCGGAGTTAGTGGAACCTGGAGGAATTCACCCGAATCAGGCGCTTCTTCCGCAGAGGGGATGGGACAATCTGGCGCTCGCTAAACAGGCACCGGAGAAAGTTCTCGAAGCGGCGGATTCAGTACCGAACGATGGGGGGAAATCCGCAGGAAATGAATTTCCAGGTGTCCTCGAACCACATGGAGCCGATCTTGAAGAGCAACTGAAAATTAGGCAGGGCCTGGAGAATGCTGAACCCGAAGTGGTAGATGCAGGAATGATAAAGGAGAGTCAGTTGAAGGTGGCTCAGGAAGCGATATGGAACCCCGCAGAAGCGAACGTTCAAGAACAACAGCTGAATCATCCTTTGCCAAAACAATCCACAAACTCGAAGGATGTTAATAGACAAGACAAAAATGAAGCACAGAAACGTGAGAAGCCCCAAGATTTGGTAACAGAAGACGGGGAACGGAAATGGGTCGCCACGCCCCATCCCTTGGAAGACCCAGGACCTGCGAAGAAGGCCAAAACTTCGACGAAGAAGACTTGGAGGAAAGTAACCCTCGAACCACTGAGAGATGGTTACGTACGAATTCGGGACTACAACGTTCGCATGCTTCCCTTTGGCGAGAACGGTCCTGGGGAGGATGGTGCACCGGTCTCGACGTCTATCTTCGAGCAGAAGAGGGTGGAAGCGATGTGGAACCTGTCCTACTTCAACCAGCTGGTCAGCGATAAGATCTCCGTCGAACGGTCGATTCCGGACACCCGACATCCCCTCTGCAGCGACAAGCGGTACAACTACTCCCTCCTATCGCGTGTCAGCGTCATCGTCTGCTTCACGGATGAATGGTGGTCCGCCCTCGTCCGCTCCGTTCACAGCGTACTGGATCGCACCCCGCCGGAGATCCTCGAAGAGGTCCTGCTCCTCGACGACTTCAGCCAGCGGCCAGACCTCAAGGACCCTCTGGAGAGCTACTTCGCCGGTTACTCCAAGGTGCGGCTGATCCATCTGCCGGAACGGCACGGGCTCATCCGTGCTCGGATGGTCGGCGTCCAGGCGGCCAAGGCCAAGGTCGTCGTCTTCCTCGACTCGCACGTCGAGGTGAACCGCGGCTGGCTTGAGCCACTCCTCGAGGCCGTCCAGCGCAACCCGAGGTCAGTCGTGTCGCCGGTCATCGACGGGATCGACGCCATGGACTTCCGCTACAAACGGGCGCCGGACACGATCCGTGGCGGCTTCTCGTGGAACCTCCAGTTCCAGTGGAGAGTGATTCCCAACTACGAGCTGCAGAGACGCAAAGGAGACCCAACAGCGACGGTTCGAACCCCGACGATCGCTGGTGGACTCTTCGCCGTCAACACAGAATACTTCCACGAACTCGGGGAATACGATCCGGGTCTGGACGTCTGGGGAGCCGAGAACCTCGAGCTGTCCTTCAAGACGTGGATGTGCGGTGGGTCCCTGGAGATTGCCCCCTGCTCCCGTGTTGGGCACGTCTTCCGATCAGCCCATCCCTACAGCTTTCCCGGGAAGGCGGAAACGCTGTATCGGAACACCATGCGAGTCGCCAAGGTGAATAGAACTGAAATGGAAACTTTCAAATGACATCTCTTTTCCTTCCTTGCTTCGTTTATTCCTACCTTTCTCCCTGTCTTTGTTCCTCCCTCTATGGCTTGCTTTGTTTCTTATTTTCATTCGTTTCCTGCCTTCCAGTCTCTACTCCTTACCTCCATCATTCGTTGATTTATTCATTCTATCAATCCTTTCTTCCATCCGTTCCTCCAGACTCTATTCCTTTCTTTTCATATTCTATTATCCCTCCTTTCTAATATAATCTAATCTAATCTAATCTAATCTAATCTAATCTAATCTAATCTAATCTAATCTAATCTAATCTAATCTTATCCAATCCAGTCTAATCGAATCTAGTCTAATCTAGTCTAGTCTAAACTAATCTAATCTAATCTAACAACTTCTATAGCGCCGTTATAACTGTAACTATTACTAAAATAAAATCTGTAAGGAGAATCACACTGGCTAAGCGCCGCACCAGAAGTCGGAGTGAATTAAGTTTAAACTGAAATGAAAACATAATTAGCATTGTCTAATGCTGAAACACTCTTTAATAAACAAAGAGAAGATTAAAATCAGTTATATATTTAAAGTGAGTAGGTGGGCACGCAAAGGTATTTTTAAATAGGAGGAGATTAGACACGCTAAAGATATCGTCAGGAAGATAATAGAAGGCAGCATCTAACATACCTCGTCCCCATCATGTTTACCACATTACAAAAAACGACGTAGGACAGACCATACCTATATAGAAAACGTACGAACTATTTACAACCAAAAACAAAGCATCTGAACTAAAAAGTCCATTTCAGGTTCAACAATATGAATCACTAAACGTTAAACGACAAACTAAGTCTGCCGAACCAGTGCCACCAGCGAAGAAACAGTCGCAGACCCGGTGCCTCCAGTCTCTGAACCAGTCGCTGACCCGGTGCACCAGTCGCCGCAGAACCAGTGCCTGTCGCAGAACCAGTCGCAGACCCGGTGCCACCAGTCGCAGAACCGGTGCCATCTCAGAACCAGTCGCAGACGCGGCGCCACCACTCGCTCCAAGCGCCCAATCCGACATTCATTGTGGAAGGCCAGCATAATATATTGAGGAACAATAGTGAAGGCGACTGATAACGAAGGCATGAACTAGAGTAGTTGCAGCACTGGGGGCGAGAGAGCGAGCGGGATATTACGTGCAGTTGGCGCAGCTGATAAAAGCAGCTACGAGAGACAGTGTTGACATCATGTTGAGCAAAGGTGAGTTCTTGGTCAAGAATAACCCCAAGATCCCGAACAGAGGTGGAGAAAGTTAAAAGAGGAAATGAGTAGAGAGAGCTCTCAAGTCGATTTTTGCCAGCTGCTGTGCAGTTCTGTCTGGCGCCAAACCAGATAAACTGCGTTTTTGAGGGGTTTGACCGAAGCCGACTGAACGACATCCAGTCAGCAAGGGAGTCCATAGCATGCTACAAAGAGCGAACAGCGGAGCCCGCATTTCCTGCAGGACAGTGCCTAGTTATACAGTGCTTAGTTATGTTACATAACTTCCGGTGTCCAACTGTCTACTCCCAGACTTAATCGATACGTCTATTAACATAGGAAATAATGAAGTCCAACTAATCTCCTGGTCCAAATTTCGGGCGACCCAAGGGAAACCAGTTACTTGTTCCAGCGCCTGTCGGTTATGTTCCAACATTTCAACGCTGTTGCGTTCCACAGCACTTCTGTTCTCCCGATCTTTACAAGGATGGCCACTCCAGAGTTAATATTGATTGTTAATGTCTGACACCTGAAGGATTGTATATGTAGATACCTCGTAAAATAATAATAATAATAATAATAATAATAATAATAATAATAATAATAATAATAATAATAATAATAATAATAATAATAATAATAATAATAATAATCATCATCATCATCATCATCATAAACATAATAATAATAATTATAATAATAACATCAAGTAGACTAGTAGTAGTAGTAGGATGATGATGATGATGATGACGATGATGAAGATGAAGATGAAGATGAAGATGAAGATGATGATGATGATGATGATGATGATGATGATGATGATGATGATGATGATGATGATGATGATGATGATGATGATGATGATGATGATGATGATGATTAATCAACATCATCATCATTAATATCATCATCATCATCATCATCATCATCATCGTCATCATCATCATCATCATCCTACTACTACTACTAGTCTACTACTCTATGATTAAATTAGCATTCTTTGAATCCTTCCACAAAGTAAACCAATTGCGCATTTGGCATCTGTTCACACCACTTGTCAAATAGATTATATAGATCAATGCCCTTCCCCATTCCATCCTCAACGTTTCCTTGTTTACCTAGTTTCTCATGAGCAGCTGCCAATGCCGCTAGGTCAATCGATTTTATCTGGGTTTGGGTTGCGATTTTAACCTTCGCAGGACGAAGTTCTTTCACGAAAGACGGAGGTAGGACCGGGATAATTTTTCGACCGCGAAGAAATTTTTAATATTTCAGCTCACAGGTAAGCTACAATAACAAATGATGTGTCGACTGTAATATTTTCAAGGTCAAGAAATCGAACTATCCCAGTGGCAATTATAGCGTGGAGTACTACTATCCAAGATGGCGGCAAATTATGCCTGCAAAAACAGAAATAGCTCTTAGATAAGCTTCAGTGAGAGATTAAAATGCCGAATTTAATATTTAAAAGGTCAAGCAATCAAACTGGCAATAGTGCGGGAATGTTACTATCCAAAATGGCGGTCAATATGGCCGCCATAACACAAAAATTTGCATAATTCAGCTCATTGGTAGGCTACAATAAGAAATGAAGTGTCGAATATAATATATTTGTTTATGGAATCGATTTATCGTAGTGGCAATATTGTGGGAATATTCCTATCCAAGATGGCGCCCAATATGGCCGAAATAACACAACAATGGCTTTTTAACACAGCTCCTGGTTTTAACGACAAGATTTAAATTTCGCAAGCCATTTGTGTGTTTGCGTGTGTGGGGGGTGTGGGGAGGGGTGTGTGTGTGTGTGAGAGAGAGAGAGAGAGAGAGAGAGAGAGAGAGAGAGAAATCTACGCGGTAAACCTTCCAGGGTATCTTTCCAGGTGGGCGCCTCGGTGAAACCAGAGCGTGTATCAGCGATCGCCTCTCGATGCTAAAATCAACAGTACCCTATGAACTTAAGGTAGGAAGCCAGAATGCGGACGATGAAGCGAGGCCCGGCACTGATCTTATCCAGTCGTAGGTTCCTCGTGGTAATTGCTGCCCTCTGCATAACGTGGCTGGCAATGGACATTCTGCTTTTCTACGCCGGACCCTCCGCCCTTAGATCCACGGATCGGGTCAAGGACCGACAGCAAGCCAGGAATCATCGCCAGCTCGAGGAATACGCCGCGGAAACCGGGAGATTCGCTTCGTCTTCCGAAGGGAATGGGTTCAATCGACACAGAGCTGTTTTAGGGGCGGAAAGACGGAAGGTCGATGAAAGAACACGAGATGAAGACCTTCGGGATAAATGGGATAATGTTCCGAAGAGAGAGATGAAGCTCATCGACAGGCAGCAGCTCAACGGCATCAACAAGCGGCTTCGATTCCAGAGGAATTCTCGGTTGTCAGAAACTGTTGGCAAAAGCATGGACAGTCCCTCGTCAAACGAAAAGCTACAAAGAGACTTCGAAGCTCCAGAAGCCAACGACTTTCCAGAGCTACAAAATCTCCCTTCAGTGATCCAGTTAGAAAAATCGGAAAGAGATTTTCTTGCCGGACTGGCTGACGTGAACTCAAAAAACTTTCAGAAACTCGCAGAGTCTGTGGTAGCCGGAGAAGATTCTCTTGCTGGACTCACCGACGTGAACTCAAAAAGCTCTGCGAAACTTGAAGAATCTGTGGAACCCGGAGGAATTTCCACGAGTGGGGCGCTTCTTCCGCAGTGGGAATGGGACAATCTGGCGTTCGCTAAACAGATGCCGAACAACGTCGCAGACTCAATATTGAACGACGCAGGTAAAGACGAAGTAACGGAATTTCCAGGTGTCCTTGAACCACTTGGAGTCGACCTTGAAGAGCAACCGAAACCTAGACAGACTCCGGAAAATACTGGAGCCCAAGTGGAGCTTGCTGGAACGATAAACGAGAATCAGTCTTACGGAAAATTGGATCTGAAGGTGGCCCAGGAAGAGATAAGGAGCCTCTCAGAAGCGAACGTTCTAGAACAACACCAGAATCATCTGTCGCAAAAACAATCCATAAACTGGACGGATGCTATTAACAGACGCGACGAAAAAGAGGCACAGAGATCGGAAAATCTTCAAGATTTGACAATAGACGGCAGAGATCGGATCCCGGCTGCTGCACCCCCTTCCAGGGAAAACCCAGGACCTGCGGAGAAGGTCGAAACTTCGACGAGGATGAGTTCGAGGAAAGTATCCGTCGAACCAGCAGCCGGAGAGGGTTACGTACGAGTTCAGGACTACAACATCCGCACGCTTACCTTCGATGACAATGGTCCTGGGGAGGATGGTAAAGCAGCCTCAACGCCCACGGACGAGCTGAAGAGGTTGGAAGCGATGTGGAACCAGTCCTTCTTCAACCATCTAGTCAGTGATAGGATCTCTGTGGAGCGGTCGATTCCCGAAACCCGACATCCCCTCTGTCGCGAGAAGAGGTACAACTACTCTCTCCTACCTCGCGTCAGCGTCATCATCTGCTTCACAGAGGAATGGTGGTCCACTCTACTCCGCTCCGTCCACAGCGTACTGAACCGAACTCCGCCCGAGATTCTCGAAGAGGTCCTGCTCCTCGACGACTTCAGCCAACGTCCAGACCTTAAGGACCCTCTGGAGAACTATCTGGCCGGCTACTCCAAGGTACGGCTGATCCATCTCCCGGAACGACACGGGCTCATCCGCGCTCGGATGGTCGGCGTCCAGGCGGCGAAGGCCAAGGTCGTCGTCTTCCTCGACTCGCACATCGAGGTGAACCTCGGTTGGCTCGAGCCACTCCTTGAGGCCGTCCAGCGCAACCGGAATACGGTCGTGTCGCCCATCATCGACATGATTCATCCTATGGACTTCAACTACAAAGAGTCGAAGGATACGATCCGCGGCGGTTTCTCGTGGAATCTCGAGTTCCAGTGGAAAGAGATTCCAAACTATGAGATGCAGCGAAGGAACGAAGACCCAACGGCGAACGTTCGAACCCCGACGATCGCCGGCGGACTGTTTGCCGTCAACCGCGACTACTTCCACGAGCTCGGGGAATACGATCCAGGTCTGGAGTTCTGGGGGGCGGAGAACTTCGAGCTGTCCTTTAAAACCTGGATGTGCGGAGGGTCGCTGGAGATTTCCCCCTGCTCCCGTGTTGGACACGTCTTCAGGTCAGGCTTTCCCTACAGCCTTCCAGAGGGGACGGAAACGCTGATTAGGAACAACTTGCGAGTCGCCAAGGCAAGTAGAACTTAATTAGAACCGTTCAGCTGAGAGACTCCACCACTGCCCGTACTCCGGCAGTGCCAGTCCCAACCCTGGAGAAAGGAGGAGGACGTTATGACAAAGCGTAGTTGAACTTTAAACTGACATCCCTTTACTTTCCTTACATCCTTTATTCCATTTCATTTCTTTCTCCCTGTCTTTATTACTCCCTTCCCCTTTCCTTCTTCCCATCCTTCATACTTTTTTTGCCTTCATACATCCTTTCCTCTTCCTTCCTATCTCCACTCTTTCCTTCGTTGAATTTTTCCTTCCTTCAATCCTTCCGTCCGTCTTTTCTTCCTCTTTTCATACCGTTGTTTTTCTAATCTAATCTAATCTAATCTAATATAATCTAATAACCTCTATAGCTAATCAAATTTAATAGAATGACTTCTATGACTAATGTAGAGACTTCTATATCTAATCTAATATTATCTAGTCTAATCTAATCTAATATAATCTAATCTAATCTCCTTTTCTTACTTTCATGGATCGATATGTTTACATTTGTGCAATAAAGTGTCTTCAACTTATTTCAAGGTTTGGATGGACGATTACATGAACGTGGTTCTCAAGTACAATCCTCAATTTCGGGATATCGAAACGGGGGACGTTTCCTCTCGCCTGGAACTTCGAAACCAACTTGGATGCAAGAGCTTCCAATGGTATCTCGACACGGTCTACCCAGAGCTGTACGTTCCAACTTTCACTCCTGTCGCGAGAGGGGAGCTGCGGAACCTTCAGACGGGCACCTGCTTGGGTCACGGAATGGGTGTTAGGAAGCAGGTCTATCCTTGTCACGGAGACATGGGGTGTCAGTACTTCCAGTTGACCGAGGACAAACGTCTGGAAGCGTATACGGAGTGCATCGGACTCATCAACGAAACAGTGAGTGTGGTGGACTGTAGCAAGGACGATCTGGTGCTGCGGTTCAGTCATCCGGAACCTGGTTCCACTCTGGTTGATCTCAAGTCCGGGCTGTGCCTTGGAATTGATCCGAAGGATAGGTATGGTCACCAGCGACTGCAGCTGGAACCTTGTCAGCCGTCGCAGAAGGGGCAGAGATGGGTCTTTTGGCAGTATAGGGACACAGGTACAATCTACAGTAACGCTTCGTCCCTCGATAGCCACCTAACGACGCAGGACGTTCTGGCGTAGGATGTAACAGAGTTACTAGCTAGTTATAATTATTATCATTATTATAATATTATTAATCTTCATTTATTATTTCAAACTGACACACCGCAGTATGCTTACAATTCATAGTACAAACGGATGGTAACAACTTACTACAGGAATCTAATTTAACTGTATGGCAGATATGCAAGGCGCCCATCTGTCCTACTGCTCATTTTACCAACGCCATCTGGCGAATGAAAGGCTGAGTCTACCTTTGGAAGGGTTGCGGGAAGCGACCCCGCGTCTGTGCTGATCTTCTGCTCTTAGTTCCAGTGTGTACCATTAACCTAAACCCAGGAAACCCTTACCCTAAATGTATTATAGAGATAGATATTCGTTTTATTTTCCGACAGGTTCACAGACCGCAACCAGTCACGATATTGGAATGTATACGAATGAAACTCGTGTAGCTGTAACTTGGCATTAATTTATGTAGCACCTCGGTAATAAATTAGATGAGGAATATTTTGGAGTTCACGGTGAACTCAGAGTTCCGGATCAGCACTCCGGACAATGTTCCTGCATTTGGTGTTTTCCATGTGATCGATGCATTGCAAGTAAAGGACGTCTCTACAAGAAAAAGCAAAGGTCAATTCAACTAGAGGTAAGGTAAACAAAGGGAAGGGATCAGGGTAATGTAAAAATGTAAGGTAAAAAGGTAAGGCAAATAGGTGATGTAAAAAGGCAAGGTAAATAGGTGATGCAAAAAAGTTAGGTAAATAGGTGATGTAAAAAGGTAAGGTAAACAGGTAAGCTAAATGGGTAAGGTAAAATAGTAAGGTACATAGGTAAGGTAAATAGATAAGGTAAAAAGGCAATGTAAAAGGTAATGTAAAAAGGTAAGGTAAAAAAGGTATGGTAAGTGAAGGTAAGTGAAAGCAAACCAAGTGGTTGACACATTGCAAATATAGCACGTCTCTACAAAGTAGAAAAGCGAAGCTCAATTCGACAAGAGGCAAGGCAAGAAGGTATGGTAAATGCAGGTAATGGTAATTGCAAATGTATATAGCGCCACTTGAAGATAGACTCATCAGAGGAGCTATGGTCTTCAAGTGCTTATGGAAAAGAGGGAGAGGCTGGGAAGCTGAAGATAATGTAGATAAAGAAATAAAGGTAAGGTAAGGTGGGAAGTAAATAAAGATAAGGTACGGATGAAGACCATTCTGTGTGACTGTTGTATTGTGTCAGGTCGAGAGTTTTCTTGACGGGGCGCTATATAAACGAGCACCTGGAACTGCTGTATAAACTACAATTTTTTACAGTGGGTCATCTGTACAGTTGAATACGATGTTCTTCTCTTCAACGTCCGCTTTCAGGTTCAACAAAGTTCCATTCTGACACGTCTCCCTACAACACACAAACCAAACACATATCGGAATTTGTAATTGTATTTGTAATTGGACATTTATATAGCGCCACTCAAAGAGCAGAACAAATCAGAGGCACTCACTACGCTGGACTATACGGTGTCAAATGTCATAAATAACTAGAATATTACATCAGTTAACAAAACAATGCAAAGTAAACTGGAAGAGTCCCCAATGGCGAGCCCACGCACACACGTGGAGCCAATCAATGGATTCCCGTCGACAGTTGAATGATGGCATGGATGTTCAGTCTCTGGACCAAGTTGCGTGGATAGGATGAATAGATGAAGGGTAAGAGCAATCAGTGTCCATGCACCCATATCATCCAAAGGTGCCCATTAAATTAACAGTAAAATCCTTATTACCCTACTCTCCCCATCTGATTACATGCTACGGTGCATATCACCCCACTCTCCCCTATCTTATCGATTACCTGATGTAGTCTGGCTCGTCGATGTTGTGAATCAGTTGAACATAGAGCACAGGATTGCGTGTGGCTTCCAAATTGGGGAGTTCGTACTGGGCAAAGGTACTGCAATCAATGCGCAATCCAACAACATACATCAATACAGTGATCAACATCAATAAGTGATTGATAAAAAAATTAACTGTAGTGGAATGGATTTACATAATGCCTCTTATATTTGGAGAATGAACTTGCCTTACATAACCTTATGTTATCTTGTCTCGCCTTACCTTAGCTTATCTCACCCTGCCTAACCTAACGTTACGCTACCTAACCTGACCTTATTTAAAGTTACCTGACCTCAGACTTGTATACGAGACATAAAACTCGAGACCTAGACCGAGACCGAGACAGTGGGGTCCGAGACCAAGACCGAGACGAGACACCAGGTCCGAGACAGTTCGAGACAGTTCAAAACGAGTGAAATGCACATTGGACCCAAGTCCCGAAGCAATTTTTCTCAACTTTTGAAGTCTAACCCTTTGGAGGTGAGGTGGGGTATGACATACCCCACAGCTATTCTACACTGCGTTTTCTACGGAAAAAGTCGAACCAGCTTGGATTATTTTTTTTCTACCTTAGTGAATGTGAAATACGGACACGTTAAGGAACATCTAAGGTACTTTTGAACGCACATTTTTTTTATTTTGGGGCATATTCAAGTGAAATTATAATTTTTCGCATGCATGTTGATTGTAATGAATTGAAAAAAGTAACGGCTCAGTGCAGAAAAAACTGGCGATATCAGAAGATATTGAAGATATTAGATTTATAGTGTTGCATCGATGCAAAATTGGTCCATTATTACGGGTATTATGTCGTGTTCCCAAATGTTACATGTTTCGAGGGCCACGAAGATGCCATTGCAAAGAGCCGCTTTGATTTTGAGCGCCACAACGTTAGCCATATCAATTATGATTGAAAACTGTTATTTGTTCCTGAAAAATCACCAGTTTAGCCGATAATTGGTTGCATAACTATAGTTTAGCTCAGAATTTATGTTATGTTATGTTGATATTGCGACTTGCAACTAATTAGATGTATTGGGGTATGTCAGACCCACCTCACCTGAAACGTTACAATGCTTCACCTCACCTCCAAAGGGCTAATACAAGGGTCAAGTCACTGAAATCAGCCGATCACCTGAATTGTATAAACTATAAAGAAATTATATATATCAGCCATTCTGAAATCTTCTAAATGATTCTAAAATTTAAACCAACAAAATTCCATATGGGCCGTAGGCCTATTAGCGATTTAGCGACATAAGTCACATCCCTCACCGAGTCACCTTGAGAAACTAAATGTTGTTCCAAGCGTTTCGCTTATGTTGGCTTTACACAAACGACGAACGGCATGCCATTTATTTTGTTTTTCATTGATTTCAAACTGCGTGAATGCAAATTTCACGATTTCAGGTTCTTTATGAGACATTTTAAGATATTTGGAAATTTTGGACTGAAAGTGCAAACTTAAGACTGCTTTTCTCAATACTCTTAAATCTTAATACCAGAAACACCGCTTTTTAAAACTTCCTGTCTGTTTGGCACTTCCGATTAACTAGGTATCCGTTCGGCACAATACATTTATAGCGCAATACTGTACGAAGTTCCGAACAAAATACAGCTTTGGAGACCGCTTCTACAAGAGAACAAGTCTTTCGCTGCGAGACAATTTCCAAAAAGACAAGACTTTCGCTTCGAGACAGTTTCCAAAAAGTCGAGAAATGATCTCGAGACCGAGACAGTGGGGCCCGAGACCGAGACATCAAAAAACCTGTCTCGAGACGTCTCGAGACCGAGACAGTGTCTCGAGACAATACAACTCTGAGTCTGACCTTACCTTAATATGGATCTGTGAGGCAAAGCTTCGCTTAATTTAGTTAGCAAGTGGTAGGTTTAGATGAGATTAGGTCAAGAGTTAAATTAAATTTAAGGATCCTGAGTGGCCGAGTGCCCCGGGTTAGCTTCCCGGTCGGGTCGGATTATCAGAGATTAATTTCTCGGATCTTTACTGCGGGTGGCTCGGTCGCATTATAAACGTGGAGTACAATACAACACACAATACAACACATCACAATACAACTGGGGCGCGGTGGTGTAGGGGTATGTTCGGTGCCTTGCAGCCGGAGGGTTGCGGGTTCGAATCCACCTCAAAGTCGCCGCGTAGGGACCCTGGGCAAGTCCTTCACTCGCAATTGCTCATGCGCTTCGGCGTGAAATTCCGATTCAGCGTTCGCGCAGTAGTCGGGAGCGCCTCTGAATGGGAAATCTGGTTGGGGCGCTATAACAAGTGTTCAAATACAAAGTGTTCAAATACAATACAATACAATAAATTAAGATCAGATTAGCAGGTTTTACCTGTTGGGGTTGTAAGCGCGGCCGTTGCTACCATTAAGCATGACGTGGATGCTGCCTTGAACTTCATGGGCAAACTGAATGAGAGAGGAAAGACGAGTTGCATATAAATTTAAAAATGTGTGATTCGATACAATATTCTTTTATTGGTTCGATTGTAACAAGCACACAGAATGAGAAACAAGATAAATGAAAGAAATTACAAGTATCACAATACTAAAATATTAAATTAACAAGTAGTTTAATTAACTAAAAAGTATTTTTGCAAAGATATTCAACTATGGCAGAAGTTCTAATTTTCACCAAAGAGAAGAACAAAGAATAAAACTAAATTTTGATATGCTTAACACAATAACGACATTAGTCTTTTTAAAAAAACATTGCGATTATAAACACACTTAAAAGTATATATAGGCCTATAGTATCCTGACAATAAACGTTTCTCGCATCAAGTAAGTTAGCGACAATATCCTTAATAAACCAACTGCCAATCGCACCATGGTGCACAATCATCATAGCCCCGCATATATCAAAGAAAGTCAGCCAATCTTCATCAGACCTTATATATCAATATATTAATATTCCCTTCTGCCCTAGGAGCCACATGGGCTTAAACCAGAGGGGCCCACATGGGCGCAATGACCAGTCGACCACAGCCTTATCCCCATCCTACCTTGCATTGGAAGTTGAAATTCAAATTCCCTGCCTCCTCTCTCTGGTCACCCTGGCAAACGGACACTGATCTCCACTGGACACTGATCTCTGACAACCCCACTGATACGATGCAGCGCTCGTGAATAAACTGGTGCCCTGCTTTTAGCTTTAGAGTAGCGCATTAGAAATTTGTAGATCACGATTACGACGATACACTGGCTGCGTGTCTCTCAGCGGATTACTACATGTGCAAACTGTGCTTGATAACTTACAAAGCAGTCAATCGTAAATGCCAGACTACACCAAGTATTTAGGGCAAAATATCTGCTACAATTCCTGCACTCTTCAACGAGGTTTGACTGACTGGTCCTTCTCTGTCGCAGGACCCACAGCATGGAACTGTTAGTCTTCCCGACTATGCGGAGACATTTAAATCACAGCTTAAGACTTCTCTTTTTAAACAATCGCATGATTGCCATTAACTTTTTGAACTCAAGTACGGCGCCCTTTCCTTTGGCCTCGGCTGAGATACGGCGCTATACAAATTGTCTTGTTGCTGTTGTTATTGTTATCATCATCATCATCATCTTTATCTTTATCATTATCATTATTATTTTTTTATTATTATGATTGATAATCATTGATCATTACACTTCCAGATAGAGACTTCCAGCAGGAGCTCTGGGCCTGGAGTGGGCAGGAACCCCATTCGGGACAAGACACGGTGTCGATTCCGGGGTCCGCGAGCTGTCCACACCACTGGTCGAGATTCTTTATGATGTAGCCTGAAATGCACATTTCATACTATAAATATCTCTGCAGTTATCTCAGGCACCAGCGTCTATTGTATTTCGAACAATGGAAGCATTATAGAAATTGTACATTCTAGTATTTCATTTGTATGCCTTCACCTCTTATACAATAACTACTCATACTACTCTCACCCAAACTATTCATAAACAACATATTATATATATATGCATATATATATATATATAATATAATTGTGGGGCGCGATGGTGTAGGGGTATGTTCGGTGCCTTGCAGCCGGAGGGTTGCGGGTTCGAATCCACCTCAAGCCGCCGCGTAGGGACCCTGGGCAAGTCCTTCACTCGCAATTGCTCATGCGCTTCGGCGTGAAACTCCGATTCAGTGTCCGCGCTGTAGTCGGGAGCGCCTCTTAGTAGATATCTTGAAGGGGCGCTATAACAAGTGCTCATACATACATACATACATATAATAATAATAATAATAATAATAATAATAATAATAATAATAATAATAATAATAATAATAATAATAATAAGTCCCCGGGGGATCACGTATACCTCGGGGCAAAAAAAAAAATAATAATAATAATAATAATAATAATAATAATAATAATAATAATAAAATTACCCATCTGTCCAGACAATTTTCTACAATAGATAATGTTGAAGTCCCTGAGGGATCCTGTATACCTCGGGGCATAAAAAAATAATAATAATAATAATAATAATATTCGTTTATTAATTAAAAAAACTGACAAGTATACGCAGTAAGATTACAGGATATAGTAGCAACAGATGATAACTAGTTTAACAGGAGTTGAATTCAGCTGTATGGCAGCCTGCAAGGTGCCCATCTGTCCTAACGCAAATTTTACCATCGCCCATAGGGAGTGGAAGGCTGAGTCAACCTTATGCTGCTAGTGGGTATCGAACCCGCTTCCCTCTGATCTCCTTGCTAGCGTGCTACTATTCAACCATTAATATAAGAATAATAATAATCTATATGCCCGATAGCGCATTGTATAATACACTGGCATAGAGAGCGAGAGGTACCGAGATCGACGTCCGTAGGCGGACATGCTTTGTAGGCTGCTATTAGCGCCGTGTATTGCAGGCTGTCTGTTCTGTTAGTAGTTAAGATTTATGTCTTCTGTCATTTGTGTTCTTGTGAATTTTGTTTAATTGTCATAACATGTAAATGTACAGCGCAGTGCGTTTGTCAGGCGGCAGGCGCTTCATTAAAGAAAAGATATTATTAATAATAATAAAATAATACTAATAGTATTATTACCATTCTGGATAAGATTGGGTCAGATTAGGGCAGACCAGACTAGACTAGTTTGGATTAGATTAGATTGAACGAGAGTCTGACCTGCTAAGATGTCCCTTACAGTTGTAAACCTTCGACCTTCTGCTGAATATTCATAAACCAACGGATAGACGTCACCGCTCCAGTAGAGCGTCTACATCAACATAAGGTATGGTATAATGCGGTAAGATATTGTAAGGCATTGTATTGTATTGTATTGTATTGTATTTGAACACTTGTTATAGCGTGGTTAAGGCATGGTATAAGATCAGGTATAATAAAGCAAGCCATAATAAGGTAAGGCTTACTAAGACAATGGAAAATGAGGTAAGGCATGCTATGGTAATGTATAGTAAGACGTATGTTATGGTGAGATAACTTAGATGAGGTATGTCATGGTATGGTAAGGCATGGTAAGATAAGGTATGGTATGGTAGGGAATGTTATGGTAAGGTATGGTATGGTAGGGAATGTTATGGTAAGGTATGGTATGGTAGGGAATGTTATGGTAAGGAATGTTATGGTAAGGTATGGTATGGTAGGGAATGTTATGGTAAGGAATGTTATGGTAAGGAATGTTATGGTAAGGTATGGTATGGTAAGGTATGGTATGGTAAGGAATGTTATGGTATGATAAGGTATGTTATGGTATGGTATGGTAAGGAATGTTATGGAATGATATGGTAAGGAATGTTATGGTATTGTATGGCAAGGCATGGTATGGTATGGCATGGTCAGTTAGGGTAAGGTAAGTTGTGGCAAGGCATGGTAATGTAATTAGGATATGGTAGGATGTGAGGTATGGTCCTCCAATAGATAGATAGATGGATGGATGGATGGATGGATGGATGGATGGATGGATGGATGGATGGATGGATGGATGGATGGATGGATGGATGGATGGATGGATGGATGGATGGATGGATGGATGGATGGATGGATGGATGGATGGATGGATGGATAGATAGATAGATAGATAGATAGATAGATAGATAGATAGATAGATAGATAGATAGATAGATAGATAGATAGATAGATAGATAGATAGATAGATAGATAGATAGATAGATAGATAGGTCTTTCCTATAGTAATACCCTGTCCTGTGTGTAGATATCGTGTTTGGCGGCGAGAACAAAAGGATCGAAGCTTTCAACGGTGACATTGCATGGATCCTTGTAGGTGTAGGCTTCGTTGAATAAACCCAACAGTTCATTGCAGTCTTTCGACCTGACGTGTCAAACGAACAAGACAAAATAATGATGCGAATGTATTCAACAGGAGAGTACGGTTAGGCAATGAATATTGAAAGGTAGATGTAAGAAAATAATTATAATGTAAGGTAATGGGAAGGTGACGCAAGGCAATGAAAGGTAATGTGATGTAAAACAACATAATGTAATAAGTCAAGTCTCGTCAGAGGCAAGGCAAGGCAAGTCAGGCAAGTCTAGCTTAGACTAGTCTAGTCTTAGACTAGTCTAGTCTAGTCTAGGCAAGGCAAGACAAGGCAAGGCACGGCAAGTCAGTCAAGTCTAGTCTAGTCTAGGCAAGGCAAGACAAGGCAAGGCAAGTCAATGCAAGGCAAGTCAATGCAAGGCAAGTCAAGTCAAGTCAATGCAAGACAAGTCAAGTCTAATCTAGTCTATAGTCTAGTCTATCTAGTCTAGTCTAAGCAAGGCAATGCAAAGCAAGGCAAGTTAGACTAGTCTAGGCAAGGCAAGTCATGTCATGTCATGTCAAGTCAATGGAAGTCAAGTCAAGTCAAGCCATTGCAAGACAAGTCAAGTCAGGTCAAGTCAAGTAAGTCAAATCAAGTCTAGTCTAGTCAAGTCAAGGCAATGCAATGCAAGGCAAGGCATGATATACGGTATGGTAAGACAATGTGAGACAAACCAAGGTAAGGTGAAACAATACCACACGTTTTCGAGACAGTGAGGCAAGAAAAGACAGATCAATGCAGGTACTGTACTGTTACTACCACTTCATTGTACTGTATTGTAATGTACTATACTGTATCGTATTGTATTGTATTGTATTGTATTTTCGTTTATTCAATCAAAGATTGTTGTCAGAACGCAACAAGTTACAATAATTGTTCTGGATGTAGCAGTTATGAAACAGATTTTATCTAGTTACTTCAGCTGTCTGTTTATAACTAATAAATGTTTTTATACATCATACGAGACAAAAAGTTCTTATTGTCTTTGGCTGGAAGGGCGAATGGGCGTATTACATAGATAACTGCCGTAGCTTTGCCTAAATTTTATATGTCGGACTAAGTAAATAAGTAAGTACAGCCTTTTCTTCCAAAGACATGGAGCAGGGATAGCTTTACTATATTTGCCACAGCACTCACTCGTTGACGAACAAATCCGGTCTGATGACTTGTTGATATTCGTAACACCGTCCAAGAAAGAGCTCGTCAATGTTCGCGGGGGTACCTGCTCCATGTACGGCTACCGTCAACAGTAGGACGAAAAAACCCAGCGTCACCAGCTGGAATTTCCACGTCTCGATGCCACAGAACTTTCGACTCGTGTTAACGCCCCCAAAAGCAGTGTAAAAAGTCGAGAGGGTCATTCTGCAGTGCTATAATCGACCTTTGAATTCGACGGAAGTAACCTGTGAATTTTATATTATCGAAGAACCAAGTATAGGCTACTTTTAAATGGACATGAACGCACTGTGTAGTTATCGCATTGGGGTCCGTAGTAAGATTCCATGATTGAGGCGTTTTATGTACTCCATTAAAACGTTGGCATATTTGAATGGCTGGATGCGTAGATAGGTGATAGATAGATAGATAGATAGATAGATAGATAGATAGATAGATAGATAGATAGATAGATAGATAGACAGATAGACAGATAGACAGACAGACAGACAGACAGACAGACAGACAGACAGACAGACAGACAGACAGACAGACAGATAGACAGACAGACAGACAGACAGACAGACAGGCATACAGACAGACAGACAGATAGATAGACAGGCATACAGACAGACAGCCATACGTATACATACATACATACATACATACATACATACATACATACATACATACATACATACATAAATACATAAATACATATATACATACAGACATACATACATACATACATACATACATACATAAATACATAAATACATACATACATACATACATACATACATACATACATTCAGACAGAAAGACAGAGGTTAGACCGTTAGAGTACGCGCCGGTGTCTGATGCACAAGGCAATGTCGCACCAAAACCAAAACCGTAGCCAGGTAAAATTAAATAGACAAACACAGAAATCGGTCCGGCAAGACAGAGGCAGTTAACATAGGCGTCGACTTTTGCTTTCGTCTCTGGTTGGTTCTACCCAGTGGTGTAAATCACGGGGTGAGGGGGGGTGGAGAGGGGAACTGTCTCCTCCCAACAAAAAAATTAGACTGAGGCCTATTTGTCCCGTCCAAAAATGAAAAAATCCGGCCTCCAAAAATCTGTCTCCTCTATTATAGTTATGTACAGATTTTCGCCTCTGGTTCTACCCCGGGAAAAATTAATTTATGTTCTTCATTTCCGTATAGCCTACGGTGAGTTTTAATGCATTTTCGGAGAAAACATTTTCTTGTCAAAGGTTAGGCTAAGTCACTTAAGTACTAGGAAAAGTACTTGAAACTCACGTGACAAAGTTATTTTTTATTTATAGACGGTGTGTGAGATAATGCAATGCTGGGTATTTGTGAAATAATTGAATTGAAGTCCGAATTCTTCTGGGCGCGAAGCACCCACTGAACTTTCTCTCTGCAGTATATTTGTATGCGCCCCAAGGCTCTCAAAGAGTCCGCGCCTATGGCCGTAAATTAAGCGATTCAGAGATAGGACTAGGCTAATTTTAAAAAAATACTTCTGAAGGTCAGGTGGTAAACACAGATGTCGAGGCTTCTGGATAATTCTTATCGGAGTTGTATTTACCCATGACAGAAAAAAAATACGATAAACCTGGGTAGATAAGAAATAAAATGTAAATTTGAATGTTTTTCTATAGCGACCGTATAATTATTATGGCCTCGACCCTGCTCGAGGGAGGGGGTTTAGGGGAGGGCCGGGAGGGGTTTAGGATAATGATAACACTCTGGCGCGTAGAGGCAACGGATCCTGGATCGCTTCTCGGTACCCTCCCTAAGGTCGACTCAGCCTTTTCATTCGCTAGGTGGCGTTGAAAAAAGAGATGTAGGACGTGATGGGCGCCTAGTATGGCTGCCGATAGTTAAATTCGACTCCTGTACTAACTTGTGATCATCCGTTCACACTATGATTTGTAATCATCCTGCGTACTTGTCAGTTTGAAACATTAAACGAAGATTATTACTTTTATTTTTTCAACGAATTGATTGGGTGAGATCCTTTTCCACGGCTGTCCATTTGAATGGGCGCTACGCCATTTAAGATCCCCATGTAATGTAATGTAATGTAATGTAATTAGTAATTTATATAGCGCCGCTCACAGCCGAGGCCATTCAGTAGCGCTTCCAGTGCGAGAACCCCGAGAGAAGAAATAGGTCTTAAGGAGAGAGATGAAGACAATGGTCCAGAAAGGAAAGTCTCACGCAAAGTGACGGGAAGGGCATTCCATAAAAAGGGCCCAATGATGGCAAAGGATCGAGTTTGAGCAATCGTGGTCCTAGCTCGTGGGACAAACAAGTCAGACCGGTCCAGAGATCGGAGAGGCCGATGAGAAGATGCAGAAAGAGGAGGACGAATGACGTCTCTGAGGTATTTTGGAGCAAGTCCCAGTTTGGATTTGTATACGGATCTTGCTGGCCCGAGATTTAAATCCGTGAAATCGTAATCGTAATCTCCAAACTTCTAAAGCGCCACTCGAAAGCCAAGCGCAGGGCACCAGCTTATTCACGAGCGCTGCGTCTAGTCAGAAGGGTTGTCCAAAAGAGTAGTCCGAGGAGGTCCGAGTCCGGTTTCCAGAGGATCAGAGGGGTCAGAGTAGCTGCTAAGGTGGGTGTCGTTTAGGTCGAGAGTTTGAAGGTAGATGATCAGTTGAGTCGGGGTAAGAGTTCTTGAAGAGGAGAGACTTTAGTTTCGAGTGGAAAGCCTTGGCGGTGATGGATAGAGGAGCCTGTGAAATCCGTGAAATAAGCCAGCATCGGGTTTCGAACCGTGATACGCACGCTCTCTAACAAATAGGCGTATACGCTCCAACCTATGTAGCTAACTGAGCAATGGCCGACTGGTTAGAACGCCATCTTTTATTCGAGCTATCTTCGTTTTCGACTGACTGCATGTCTGGTCATAATGCCTCTTTAACATCATTTATAATAGCGCAGGGAGCGCCTCTGAGTAGGAATCTTGAAGGGGCGCTATATAAATTTTTGGAATGAATGAACAATGAACATACATATTCATTCGATCATTCATTACGAAGATTTATATAGCGTCCCTTCAAGGTTACTATTCAGGAGCGCTACCGCCCCAGCACGGCTGAAAAGGACAGTTTTGAGGCAAGATTAGAAAGATTCAGATTTGATTCTGGGAAGAATGCGCAGCGCAAAAGGGAGCCCGTTCCAGAGCGAGGGGCCAACCACTGAGAAGGCGCTATTCTGCTGTGCTGTCAAAATGGACCGTGAACATTGCATAGATAATTGCCGTAGCTATGAGCCTATATGACTCAATTTTATAAGTAGGCTAAATAACTAAGTATATTACAGCCTTCTCTTCCAAAGACATTGAGCAACCGTACGTAACTTTTGAACAGTCAAAATCGTTCGTACCAGCAAGGATTTAATTTTACAAGTTAATTTTACAAGTTACAACAGTAGGCCTACTCACTCGTTCACGAACAAATCCGGTCTGATAACTTCCTGATATTCGTAACAGCGTCCAAGAAAGAGCTCGTCAATGTTCGCGGGGGTACGTGCTCCACGCACGGCTACCGTCAACCATCGGCGTATATACGTCGATGCTATCAACAGCAGAACGGAAAAACCCAGCGTCACCAGCTGGAATTTCCACATCTCGATACCACAGAACATTCGACTCATAATAACGCTCCCAAATGTAATCGTAATCTCCGAATTTCTAAAGCGCCGCTCGAAAGCCAAGCGCGGGGCATCAGCTTAATCACGAGCGCTGCTCAGTAGCAATGCAACGAAAGCAGTATACAATATCCAGAGGGTCAATCCGCAGTCCTATAGACGACCTTTGAGGTCGACGGAAGACTGAGGTCGTTCTAAGGTCGTATCACTTGAATTTTATATTACGGAAGAACCAAATATACTTTGTAAATAATAATTATGTGGAACAACAGTTACTGTATAGTAACTGTTATCGCTCGCTTAGTCACGTGGTTAAGTAGCCACCGATATATAATTTATTATAGAGGACTGGCACTGTTCCATGTTTGCGACGTTTTAGGCCTATGTGCGCCATTAATCATTGGCATATAAATTTAGATTGGCTGGATGCGTGGATAGATAGATAGATAGATAGATATATAGATAGATAGATAGATAGATAGATAGATAGATAGATAGATAGATAGATAGATAGATAGATAGATAGATAGATAGATAGATAGATAGATAGATAGATAGATAGATAGATAGATAGATAGATAGATAGATAGATAGATGATAGATGATGATAGATAGATAGATAGATAGATAGATAGATAGATAGATAGATAGATAGATAGATAGATAGATAGATAGATAGATAGATAGATAGATAGATGATAGATAGGAGCATTTACTCTGGATCACGTGACAATGTTTACGTAAGTCAAAACAAATGTTAAAATGCCGTCGACTTGTGTGAAAGATTGTACGAACAGACATAGAAACGATGAAGAAATTAAATTTTATCGGTTTCCTCTTGGACGAAAGCGAGAGGCGAAGCGGAGTAAATGGGTTACAGCAGTAAATCGCAAGGAATGGCGACCTGAATGGCGCCTTCATTCGGTTAATCGCCATTCCTTGCGATTTAAAGAATTGATTGATTGATTGATTGATTGATTGATTGATTGATTGATTGATTGATTGATTGATTGATTGATTGATTGATTGATTGATTGATTGATTGATTGATTGATTGATTGATTGATTGATTGATTGATGTGTTATGGAGTTCTCGCACTTAGCCTAATTCGCGCGATATTATCGGCTGCGTAGGCCTAGTTGTGACAAAAATAAACATTTTTGCTTTCGCTTACGTATTTCATTGACTAAAAATACTAGGCTAGCCAGGCTATGCCTCGTGAAAATATAATTTAAGAGAGAGGGGAGGCGCGGCCCGGAAGGGGGAAGTAAAGAAGAGGGATTGAGCCCGGTTGTTTAGGAGGGGAAAGGAAGCCACTGATCGAGATCCTTGACCACCGCTGTTCATTTGAATGGTCAGGCGTCACGTCATTAAGTTCCCGTGTAGGCCTACTGACCGTGCTAGCCCGAGATTTAAATCTCTTAAATAACCCAGCATCGGGAGACGAACCGCGATCCGCACATGCGCAGGAGCCTGGCACGTAGTCTAGGCTACTCCATTATAGAACGAGAATTCGTGGCTTCAGGCTTTAATATTCGTAAATGTTCGTGAATATTAGGGTATTTTTAATATTCGTAAATGTTCGTGAATATTAGGGTATTTTTAATATTATTCGTAAATGTTCGTGAATATTAGGGTATTTTTAATATTCGTAAATGTTCGTGAATATTAGGGTATTTTTAATATTCGTAAATGTTCGTGAATATTAGGGTATTTTTAATATTCGTAAATGTTCGTGAATATTAGGGTATTTTTAATATTCGTAAATATTCGTAGATTTTCGTTGATGACGTCACTGTTTCCATTTTGTGTACGAACTTATTTTGACTATTGAGACGTTGAACAATAAACTATTAAAGTGAAATAACGGATAATTATAAGATTAGTAACCTTAACATGGAACTGTTCTTGTTCTAGGCTAATGCCTAGTTTATGGCACTGAATTTTTACTGTTAGGCCCGTATTTTGAAAGAATTAAGAATGAACAGAAATAAAAAGAATTTAATATTCGTTGGCCAGTTTCAATATTCGTTAATATTCGTCAATTTCTACTAATCTTAATATTCGTAATAATGCGCATACTCGTTCTATGTAAAACTACCATTTAGTGGCCACAAATTTTTTTGTTTTGATGATTTGCAGCGATATGTAGAGCTAGAAAGGATCTGTTGATACCAATAGAGAGAGAATCAGATGAAGCACATGCTAGAGCTCATCTAACTCAAATGGTTACTTTTGTTAATTTATTATAAGCAACAGAAAACGGACTTAGCAAAAGCACCATTTAATGGCCAGGGCATACCATTTAGTGGCCATGGCCATTATGTGGTAAAATACTTATAGTAAAGATTAACCATTTACTGGCCACGTTTGAAAGCTAAAAGCAACAATATTTAATGTATTAAAGTATATGATTTTACTTTATTAAAAGAAATAATGATACAGCATAACACTGATTAACAATAATTATTGCACTTTTACTTGTCTAATGGACTAATTTTCCAAATTTAGGCTTGTTAAACGGAGTTATGCCTATTATAAAATGTTGACAAGTTTATCCTGAAAAACCTTAAATAATGTTGACAGCAATTGCTGCATAATAATAATGTTAGATGCTAAGTTTAATTGCGCTCTAAAATCTATACACAAATATTCAATATTAATGCTGAAAACTCGAAATAAAATTCAGTAATACTGCACCCAAAAACAAGAACAACTAAAAACTCAATAAGAAATACCTAATATCCAGAAATCTGAATTACTGATGAAACAGCAACATGTAAGTTTTATGCCTTTATAACAACTTGTTAATAAAACAGTTTAACTAACTGTATTTCCGTTATGGCCTACTGGTGACTAGTTGACTGGTAACATGAAAAACATGTAAAATCACCATCGATATCATTATCAAATTTACCATTATCCTTAGCATAAGATTTGTGATAATGAACTCCTTCACAATCAACACACTCTACCCATTCTTCATGAAGTTTGGGGTGTTTTGAATCAATTATTGATGCAGGCAATGACTGTAACCATCTCCTTATTGCCGCTTGTCCTGCTCTGCAAATATTTTGCTCCTTTTTGAGCGATAACCCTTCTTGGTTTATGCTCCATTTGTAACTGGGTCTCTCATCCATATTCCAGATTTGAATATGGATGAGAGACCCATCAGTCAAGACCTTCTCAGCAAATAGAGATTTAAGAGCAAAGAAATAGGTCTGCCCATGCACATGTGCCTAATGGCAGGTGTTCCCTCAGGTTTCCAAAGGCACATGTTGCTATTATGTCGCTTTATAAGCTGCCACCATTTCTCAGATGGTTCGGACCATTTAAAGTGAACTTTATGTTATTTGGCCAGCTGACCAGCATAATCCATAACTTTGGCTTTCCAGAACCTATTCCAAAAATAGCCCTATTTGCTGCATAATCCACAAGTTTGTTTTCTAGCTCAGCTCTCAAGACAGGCTTTTTCCTGGCTTAACTTCAACAGATGTTTTGCCATTCAGAATTTTCTGTAGAGTTGCTCGTGGAACTTGATATTGCTTGGCAGCTTGTCTTAGACTCGTTCCATTCTGGACAGCACAAACAGCCATTTCCATGTCCTCGTTACTCCACAAAACTTCTTTGTTGGTGTTTTGGATTTTCTCACTTGCTACCTTTTTGCTTAGCATTGTTGGCTTCACGATTGCTGCCAGCTGCAGTACGTTTCTTCTGATTCACCTTGTACCTACAAAATATTAATAAATTATATTGAAAAACTTGTTATTAATATAGGTAGGTAGTTATGCAAATATTATTTACAAACATTGCACCAATTAGTGGCCGCCTTATACCTATTAATGGCCATGGCCACTGAATGGTAGGACTAGGCGGCCATTAAATGGTAGTACTGAGGCAATTCCATTGCGAAGGCGATAGATTTAATTCAATCTATCCAACAATATTATGTGATGTGTTTATACGCTTAAAAGTGATTTTGTGTTAATACTTTATCAAGAAAATAAGAATATACCTACCAGATTGTCTCCAAAATCAGCCAAAATATTACAACTTTTCAGAAAAAATTCGCAAAATGTTCCCGTAAACAGCACCGAAGAAAACATGCCCAGTATAAACAATGTGATCACGTGACAGCAACGGGGGTTACACCATGTAGTTGCCCGTGAATATTTAAACACGAAAATATTTTGTTTTAAGCATTAGCTCTCAGGCTAATATAGAATATCAATGAGTGAAAAGTGGCCACTAATTGGTTAGTGGCCACTAATAGGTAGTTTTACCCTATTAGGGTATTTTTAATATTCGTAAATGTTCGTGAATATTAGGGTATTTTTAATATTCGTAAATGTTCGTGAATATTAGGGTATTTTTAATATTCGTAAATGTTCGTGAATATTAGGGTATTTTTAATATTCGTAAATATTCGTAGATTTTCGTTGATGACGTCACTGTTTCCATTTTGTGTACGAACTTATTTTGACTATTGAGACGTTGAACAATAAACTATTAAAGTGAAATAACGGATAATTATAAGATTAGTAACCTTAACATGGAACTGTTCTTGTTCTAGGCTAATGCCTAGTTTATGGCACTGAATTTTTACTGTTAGGCCCGTATTTTGAAAGAATTAAGAATGAACAGAAATAAAAAGAATTTAATATTCGTTGGCCAGTTTCAATATTCGTTAATATTCGTCAATTTCTACTAATCTTAATATTCGTAATAATGCGCATACTCGTTCTATGGTCTACTCTTTAACCAGTGTAGCTAAAATACTATATCCGATAGGTTAGAGCGCTCGCTTTGTAAGGCGGGTATACGGGTTAGAGCAGATCAGTGATGTGGTCTCGAGACCGCGGTCTTGGTCTCGAGACCGTCTCGAGACCGAAAAATGCGGTCTTGGTCTTGGTCTCGGTCTCGAATGTGCCGGTCTTGGTCTCGGTCTTGGTCTTTAAAGGTGCGGTCTTGATCTTGGTCTTGGTCTTAAGGGTGTGGTCTTGGTCTTGGGCGTCTGGTCTCGGTCATTCGCCTTTGGTTTTGGTCTTGCGCATTTGGTTTGGCTTTTGGTAGGAACTAAGTGGATTATTTGTTAAAATGCTGCGATATTTTCGGTTATTCAGGGACTTCTGAGATAGCTGAGATAGCTTCGAATTCATGCGACGATCCGCATATATATGACAAAGCGAGAGATGACCGCGTTGTTCGCTTCTTATCAGAAGCGACAAGAGAACGTTGAGGCACAGCCGCACAGATAAACCATGACCTCTGGTGCTCTAGTGACTAGTTAAGTTTACACTGATGCAGTTTCTCGAGGCAAAATCACTAGCCGGGTAAACGATGCAGATCAAGTAGGCCTATTTGGTGGGAATCTTTCTCTACTGGCAAAGTTTTTTTGTATTCCGCAACACCTGCGCCTGTTGAGAGTCTGAGAGAGTGTTTAGCTGTAGTGTGCTCTTCATGAGACCTCGAAGACTTGGGGATAACAACCATAACTATATTATAATAAGCATGATAGCATCTGATATGAATAATGGGAATATATAACACTACAACTGAGAATTGCGTTTATGGTCTTGAGGCTTAGATCTTGGTCCTGGATGATGCGGTCTTGGTCTCGGTCTCGGTCTTGGACCACGCGGTCTTGGTCTCAGTCTTGGACCACGCGGTCTTGGTCTCGGTCTTGGTCTTGGACCACGCGGTCTTGGTCTTGAACCACGCGGTCTTGGTCTCGGTCTTGGTCTTGGAATTTTGGTCTCGTGCACAACACTGGAGCAGATGTTGAAATGCACCAATTATAATCAGGGCTTTTTTAAGGAAATTTTATAACTGCACAACCTCTTCTCTCTTTTTCCAAAACCCATGGTAAATTTTTCCCCAATTGGATGACAATGACCTTTTTTAGAAATTTTTCACTGCACAAAAATGCTTTTACAGTTGCACAAATTGATTTAGAACTGCACATTTTGTGTAGAACTGCACGCTAAAAAAAGCCCTGCCAATAATCATCATTACCATCACATATATTATGTATGTATGTATGTAGCCTATGTATGTATGTAAGTAGGCCCTATGTAAGTGTACTTTTATAAAGCATTTTAGGGAACCCTGAAAAACGCTATGAACACGGCTGTTCAAGGGATCATCATAATCATCATCACCATTATCATCATTAATATCACCATCATCATTACCATCATCATCATCACCATTATTATCATCATCACCATTATCATCATCACCAGCTGCACCAGTTTATCACAAATATGATTTAACAAATTTATTCACCGGTTTCCAATTAAATATGCTACAAATACATACTATTATTGTCATTGTTATTATTATCGCTATTTTAATGGCTTAAAAAGTGTAGAGTAGCTATATAAATGGACCAGTACCGCATAATACAACTCACTGCTCTGCTATCCAACAACTATTCACAAGTCACATACATAAACAATATTATTATATTCACACATACATACATTCATATTCCCATGTTTACACACATATTATTACTTGAATATACATGTACATATATCTTGTTACGTATATATACATATATATTCAATGTATATATATATAGATTTATATAAAGTTCATAGTTCATAGACCCACCACCTCTTGGATAAACAAGTTTCCTAATTTTATATATAATATATAGACCCACACACACGCACACATTATACAATATATACATATATATCATCTATAGCAACTACATAATTAATATATACATTATATATATATGTGTGTGTTTGTGTGTGTGTGTGTGTGTGACTGTGCGTCTGTGTGTATGTGCCTGTATTTTATATGTACAGTATATTACATATAATATAAATAAATTATATATATATATGTATATATATACACATAATATAAACATGTTGAAAGAATGAGTGAACTATTTCTTCATAAGTACATAGAATGACTTTCTGGCTTCCTTTCATGACGACAGATTGCCCAATGAATTGTTGACGACGTCGTACCTTCGTGGCAAGCAGACCTTCTTCTTGCCCAGTCGCCAACTGCCTTCAAACATATGTACAGATCTTATCATAACAGTTGCCAGGCAATTGTAAAGTCTCTAAACTATCGTTACGCTTTCTGGTAAAGCCAGATATCAATCCTGCAGATGAGAGAAGCCAGAAGCCAGTCTTCGCTTGTTATGCAAGTTGAAAGCGAGGAGTCTTAAATTTAAACCTGAATGACATTGAAGAACTGTCACAATGAACTGAAGGATGAAGGGTTCATCCATTACCCTACCTGCATATCCATGGGAACCATATGGACTCAATATGGTCCCAATATGGGAATATGGGTCCTATATGTCGGTATTGAAGGTAAACCCGTAGTTTAGGTTGGTAAATTATCTTATATCGTCAAGTTAAACTGGAAGCTGGATTAATGAAAACATTTGTTTTCCTAAATTGAAGTGGGGTTGATGAAACCAATTCTGTGTTTAAATAGAAGTTGGATTGGTGGAAATAATTTTTACCGTAAATAGAAGCTGGATTGATGAAACTAAATTTTCATGCAATAGAAGCTGTATTGATAACAAATAATTGTTTCAGTAAGTAGAAGCTGGATCCATAAGAATAGTTCTTTGCTTAAATAAAACTTCCATTGATGAAAAATATTTTTGGGGTTAAATAGATGTTGGGTCATTTTTTTCATTAAATGGAAGCTGGCTTGATGGAAGAAATTTGTCCATGAAATGGAAGCAGGATTGATGATAGTTATCGTGGACATAGGTAGACTGCTTTAAGTTACCAACGTGAAGTACGGCATTGGAGACATTCAAATAATTTACCAACCTAAACTACAGGATAACCGGTATGGAAATTGAAATAGATAAGCCTTATGTTTAAAACCTGAAGTACTGTAGTGTATTGTAATAACTACTACAGCGCTGGTAGCAAACACGTATCAGACAAAAGGAAGCTCTCAAAAGCAATTTTTTCGTGAACGTGCTCATGGTACACACTTTATTACAGTTACCGTTAATAATTGTAAACTAATACATTGATAAATTATTAAATAAATAAATATAGTCAATAGCACTGTACAGCAGTCAAGCGAATAAGTTATGGAATTTCAAGCAGAAATAAATAGTAATTATTACAGAAAAATTAAGAAAATTAACAGAATTGCACAAAAAAGGTGACAAGAGTTTAACACAGCTTCTATGACTGACCATCATGTTAAGGCATTCCGAATTCACATTTACACAAAATAATGTGTGATAATTAACAAAGCAAATACCTTGAAAGTAACTTACAAAAACACTGCAACTAGTAGTAGTATTGTATTGATAATGGTGCCACCACTAGGTTGGGAGCAGTGGCAATTGCAGAGGTAGCAGGCTAGCAGCAGTCACATTCACAGTGGTAACTGTAGTGGTAGTGGTAATAGTAGTAGTGGTAGCACTATTGGTAGTAGTCATAGCAGTAGAATTGGTGATAGTATTAGTGGTAGTGGTCAATGGTCATACCGTCATAGTAGTAGAATTGGTGATACTATCAGTGGTAGTGGTAGTTAGAGCAGTAGAATTGGTGATAGTATTAGTGGCAATAGTAGCCAGAGTTGTGGAATTGGTGATAGTATTAGTAATAGTAGTCATAGTATTAGAACTGGTGACAGTAATATGCACACACACACACACACACACACACACACACACACACACACACACACACACACACACACACACACACACACACACACACACACACACACACACACACACACACACACACACACACACATGTACCTATTAGTGGTAGTAGCAGTTTTAACAAAACCCTGCTCTTACACATGTACAGAGTAAATTTACATCAATACGGTAGAACATCTGTACAAAACCTGTCCCAACCAATCAATAGAATCGAACCTAAAGCGTGCCACAGTTAATGCATTCCGTGATCAATATTAAGCAAACAGAAACTATGATTGTAAAAGAAAAAACCTTATGTAGGTTGTTAATTAATACAGGTGCTTAATTAAAGTAAATTCAGGTCAGAACAATAGGTGCTCAAAGTTTCAAGTAAATTGGAAGCACTCCCACACAGCAAATGCAGGAGGCGTGACAGAAAACCCTTTAATCCCTCAAAAACCTCTTAAATACTTCACCTAGTAATACTCACCCAGTAAATTTACATAGACTTTATCCATTGTAATTGCACTTAAAAACAACAAGAAGCTTACAGGACAAAGAGACATGATAAAAATAGAGAGAAAATTGAACGTAGCATTGTAGAGACATAAGCTGGTGCCTCTGTCTAAAAAGGATATCGACGAAAATCTATCAAAATTGCACTTGAACTGTTAATCAGTTCTTGTCGTAAAATCACGGTAAGACAAAAGAAAAAAAGTAAACTCCGAACATAAAGAAACCTTTATCCTAAAACGATATCGAGGAAAATCTACGACTTATCTGCAGTTAATCAGCAAAAAACGGAGTAAGGCTCACTTTTGGGTCAACAGGTAAGGCAAATAACAATAGGATTTCGAGATAAAACAATGGTACTTGCTCAGGTAAGCAGAAGGCACACCTGAATGACGATAAAGGTAGGTAACTGAAATGACACCTGTAAGGCATGCAGGTAAGTACACTGTAATCATACCTGCACAATAACACAGGTAGTAAAGTTAAATCATACAAGTAAGGCAATACAAGGTGACAAATTTAAATCACACCTTTATGGCAATATAGGTAGACAAATTCAAATCACACCTGTATGCAATACAAGTAGACAAATTCAAATCACACCTGCATGGCAATACAAGTAGACAAATTCAAATCACACCTGCATGGCAATACAAGTAGACAAATTCAAATCACACCTGCATGGCAATACAGGTAGACAAATTCAAATCACACCTGTATGGCAATACTGGTAGACAAATTCAAATCACACCTGCATGGCAATACAGGTAGACAAATTCAAATCACACCTGCATGGCAATACAAGTAGACAAATTCAAATCACACCTGTATGGCAATACTGGTAGACAAATTCAAATCACACCTGCATGGCAATACAGTTAGACAAATTCAAATCACACCTGCATGCAATACAGTTAGACAAATTCAAATCACACCTGCATGGCAATACAGGTAGACAAATTCAAATCACACCTGTAGAAAAATAATTTTTTACCCAGGCACTATATTACACTGTACACCAGTAAGAACACTTCAAAAGTAACCGTACTCATTTACAGGGATTGTAACAAGTTACATATCAACATAGACCAGTTACGGTTGTAATAAGACACGTAGGAGAAACACTACGGTAACATTACACGGGTAAAGTAATCGACATGCTGTGTTACAGAGAAGGTAAATAAGCCTTACGAGAATTCACATTACCAATCAACGGCTCTTCATTTTAAGGAAAGACACGTTGGAAGCACAAAGAAAACTGATCCACTTAAGCCTCCCGAAAACGCGGCCCTTACCAGTTGATCACACAAGGTTGCACCTATAACATTCATTCATTACAGAGATTTATATAGCACCCCTTCAAGGTTACTACTCAGAAGTGCTCCCGACCCCAGCAAGTACAAGTCATTTACCCTAACAGTAGTAGAAATCTTGAAAGGGCTCTACAAATTTCTGAATGAATGAATGAATAACAATTGTCAAGTACTGTGATGTAACGGGGTGGCATTTATAATGAGTACATGTCCTATTAAAGCTAGTACTGTCAAATGAGTGAGGCTCAAGTACTGCGCTACGAGGTTCTACCTACAATGAGTACTTAAAATAAAACTAATTGGCTACAACAATGATTAAGTACAATGACAAGTACCTTTGTGCGGCTAGTACTTCGTTACAAGGCAAACTTTAGAACGAGTACTTGTCCTAAAGATAGTACTGTTAAACGAAGCTAAAGTACTGTGTTGCGACGTTGTATTCATGATGGGTACTTAAAGTAAAATAACAAGTACCTTTGCACGGCTAGAACTGCACAAAAAGATTGCATTCATAACGACTCTTTAACGAGTACTCAATCCTAACAGCTGTGCAAACAACAAAAATGAATCATCGTAAATTTGGGATGCATATTTCTAATTGCATTATAACAGAGCCTGGGTCGCAAGAACGCACTGAAAGGCGACTTCGGTGTAGCAAAAATTCCTTACTTAATTGTTCTGCACAGCCAAACATCGAATAAGTCAAAAATAGAACGCGGTGCTTACAACTCAGAACCGCCTTGAACGTCATTAGTACAGCAAAACCTCGATACGAAGCGGTTTACAAACGATTTGTTTATACAGCAAGTACCTGATACATTTTGTACAATGAAACGTCGATTCAACTAACACTGACACCAGGACTTAATATCCCCGATAAGAGACTTACAGTCAAACCTTAATGCAACATATATTCTTATGAACAATTTCATTATTACCACAATGGCTAAATCCTGATCCTTTGCCTGCATAGGTCCCTCTCTAATAGTCTCTATGGAATGGACTTCCTCCTTCTCTACACCCTACCATCCTCTCTGGTGGCACCTCTACCTCTTTCCTCACCTTAAAAGCTTCCTCTTCTCTTGGGGTACCTCACACTGGGAGCGCTTCTTAAATGCTTATGCTGTGAGAAGCACATTATAATACAATACATTACAATATTATGCATTTACTAAGCGCCACTATCTGATGACAAAGCATAAATCGATGGCGCTGAGCAATTGTGAGTGAAGGACTTACTCAAGGTTCCTACACAATAACCATCTCAGAGGAGGAGGATCGAACCCGTACTCTCCATGTTACAAGGTGAACGCCCTACCAATCATCTATCCTCGAACTACTACATGCTGTTACACGGTCTGAAAATTTCTTGATATGACTCTTGGAAATATATCATGAAATATTACATACTACACTGGCTGCTGTATTACCCCCAAAATAGGGTATGTCATGGAATGCTAAGTCTTTGTCTAAGTAAGGCAATAATGTCACCTGGAAACATGTACACTCTTTTAACAACATATAACACGGCTTGTTGAAGAACGCTATGTCATGGTTTCAGATAGGTACTGTACGAAAATCTTGCAGTAATTGCATTGTTTGGTCCCTTGTACATGGAAGCATATAACTGTTATTGAACATTTATATAGCACTGCTTAACCAATCCAAAGTGCATAAAGAAATCATGCGCATAAAAGAGCACAGTTTTTCGAAGCAGTACAAAACAAGTACTTAGTCTTTATGGGGAATTCACATTAGCGTCTGGTTTTCAAATTTTAAAAGCATGCGAGCAGATAGGTTGCAGCAACTGCCCTCTCTCGTCTCCCGACACAAAAAATGTCTGGTAAAAATGGCTCAGTATGTGGCCCGCAGCCAGACATTACTGTGGCCTTTCGAAATAATTACACAAATTCTCTGGTATTAATTAAGGCTGTGGCTTGCAGGGTGACAGCAATGTGACATTTCATAGTAATCAGACAAAAATGTCCGGCAATAACAACGTATGTGCCTTCACGCCAGACATTGTTTTAACAGTAAACCCAAAAACTAGACGGTCGTGCTCCAAATGTTCGCACTCCTGTCAGCAGCAACAAACATAATTTTGCAACGACCAGAAAAAAGCAATACGACAAAAGTAAGAACACCATGAACCCTATTTGAACCGACTTAAATACAATCAAACCGACTTAAACACGATATAAGAAAAACTGACTAGATAGGCACATTAACAAAGTTGAAAATATTCAAAGGAATGGTCTCTTTGAACAACTTTGAATCAACTTTGAATCAACTTTGAATCGACTTTGAATCGACTTTGAATCGACTTTGAATCGACTTTGAATCGACTTTGAATCGACTTTGAATCGACTTTGAATCGACTTTGAATCGACTTTGAACGACTTTGAATCGACTACAGGAAGAAGGATTGGGGAAAGGATTTAACACGCAAGTCTTTATCACAAAAATTGTTTTAACATCTAGCCACCACCGAGGAAGGATCGAAGGATGTCGAGTCTCTGTTCTACGCAAAGTGCACGGCAAGGAAAACTACAGAAAACATCAGACAGCGTTATTTACCTTCTTACGCATGTGGAACTGACATGGCTTGAAAATTACAATCAATCAATCAATCAATCAATCAATCAATTAATCAATCAATCATTTATTTCTGAAACCATCAGAAGAGAAAAATGAACAATGAAACAGCAAGGCAACGGTTTGACATGTACTGGCTACAAGGAGGCCCAGAAGGGATCATGGATCCCGCTAATAGGGACACCTAAACATGTAAAAAAAATACAGATAGGGAAAGAAAGACAGTCAATGATACATGGAGTAGAGTAAGCCTTGGGCTCAAAAAACAAACAACAAACAAAACCAAAAAAAATAAGACGGGTCCATCAAAAATCACATTAACAAAAGAATATAAAATCTTAACTAAAATAGCATTACAGACAAAATCATCTAATTTACCACAATCTTAGCTAAAATAGAGTGGAAGCTGTAGAAAAACATGATGGTAGCTTGACATTTTAAGAATGAAAATAACGATGTAGAGTACAGTAAGGTCACTAGAAATTTATGAAGAATACAAGTTACTGTACAGTTTAGTAAAGTAATGGTAAAGTAATTGTATATTTAGAGAGAATATTTGCAAAGAATAAAATTTACTGTAGTTTGGTAAATGGGGAATTAACAAAATGACTGTTGCGATCGGTAAGGTAGTTAGAAAGTGACAAAAAGAAAAATTACAGTAATGTTTGGTACAGAAATTTACAAGGAATAGAAGTTACTGTAGAGTTTTTTAAGGTAAATTGGAAATATGAAAAGGAGAAGAAGTTACTGTAAAGCAAAGTATGATAATGGTAAAGAAACATCATTCAAGTTTCACATGCTTTTTAAAAGAGTAGGCAATACTGGTCCATCAACTTTAACGATCAGGGTTCAAAACCTCCCAGGACAGATAGTATAGCGGTTAGCATGTTGGACTGTCAATCAAGAGGTCAGGGGTTCAAATCCCCGCCAGGGCAGAAATTTGGTTCAAGATTTCTGCTCCAGTTCAACCGTCAGTGGGAAGATGAGATGGCGAGGGAGAGGACTGGCCACTTGCCCTCATATGCCAAGGCTAAGAAAATGAAGTCACTAAACACTTCATACCTTGGCTGCCTCAGGGCTAGCTTAAGCAACTGCTCTTCTTACCACTTACATACACATCGACTGCCTGAGTGGAGGCTGGAACTCGTACTCCATACTCTCACTAATTAATAATAAAATAAGAATTTTGTTGAAATTGAAATGCATAAAATGTCTCTGGTGTACGATTAACAATTTAAAACTGTAAACTTTTTCTAACTTCAATACAACTGCATTTGATATTGCCCTCCTTCCAAAGTTCAGAAGTGCACACTCAACCATACGACAGAATATCGATGGCGCTGAGCAGTTGTGAGTGAAGGACTTGCTCAAGGTCTCTACACAGTAGCTGTCTCAGGAGAGGAGGATCGAACCCACACTCTCCGTGTGTTAGAAGACGAGCGCTCTAACCAATCAGCCATATATTTATTAAGCACAAGAATCTAACGACCACGCATCAATCGATGGCACTGAATAATAATGAGTGAAGGACTTGCTCAAGATTCCTACACAGTAACCGTCTCAGAGGAGGAGGATCGAACCCGTACTCTTCGCATTACAGGCCGAGTGCTTTATCCATTTAGCTACCACGACTCACCATTTCGTTCCTAAAAATCCTCAATAAAGCTTTCACTCCTGCAAAAGACCAGGCAATCTTACTCACCAACGATGATAATAATGATGACAGCAATTACCACTCCAAGAATGATCATCATCTGAAACCAACAGTAAAATAAACAGATATACCTTCCGCCAAGTGAAAACTGGGAATTTGTCAGGAGCGCCCATTGATGAGTCACTTTTGAAGTGGTGATATATAAATTTGGAATTACCATTAACACTACCAGTAGCTGGAAGAAACCCTGTAACTGATCTGATAAATATGGGAACAAATATGACCTGCTTTGATGTAACTGACGTGGTCTTGATAAAAAATGGGGAGTTAACTGACAACTGTGACAAGTTTTAGGTACTAGCCATCCCCTTGGTAACTGTAATCTCAAAATTTCTATATCGTCCAAAAAAAGCAAAGCCACAGGAACCAGCTAATTCACAGGCGCTCAGTCAAAACAGAATCCATAGGCAGGTGGTCAAGATCCAAAGGGTCGGGCTGACGGACAGTCAGATGGCTAAAATGGGTGGTGTTTAGAGTTGAAACGGTGAGGGAGGTGAGGGGAAGAGAAGGAATCAGAATAGGATTTGTGAAAAAGCAGTGTTTTTAGTTCTGAGTGAAAGACCTGTTGAGAGATAGGAAGAGGTGAGGTAACTGAGGAATTATGCATGTGTTTATACTGCCCTGCCATGGCAAAAGGAAGCAAGTCCAGTTTAAGGTTAAAATTACATATCAGTATCATTTTGGTTCAAGAAGCAAGTCCAACACAATCGTCTATATAAATAGTTATTATTGCATGTGGTTCTGGCGGAAAAACAGAGGCAGAAAGAAGCATATCCAAGTAGTACTGGAAAATTCCAAGGCAACAAGAAGCATGTCCATCAGCCAATTGTACGCATAAATTCAGACCGATGGGTGACTTGCTTCCTTTTGCCATGGCAGGGCAGTATACACGTAGTAATAAGGGGGGGGCATAACTGTTACCAGACAAAATTTAAAACGACGAAGATGCCTTCACGTGCCTTCATGTTTTGCCAGAAGTATTTCTTTTTCAGTTTCGTAGAGGTTGTTTCAAACTGGTGAGCTCCAGCTTCCAAGGCATCTACGCCAAATCACAACAAAAGACTGGCTTACTGAAAATGCATGATTATGTTGACATATTCTAATTTATGTATGCAAGCATGAATGCATGTATGCATGCGTTTATATATGCATGTAAGTGTATGTATGCACGTGTTTAAGTATGCGCTTATGTGTGTATGTATGTAAGTATGTATATATCTATGTAATATACTATTTATGTGTGTGTATGTCTGCAAGTGTGTATGTATGTGTGCATGTATGTGTTTATATATGCATGCATGCATGTACATGTATGTAACCTTACCCACACACCAAACGAAATCTTAAAATCATATAGTCTGACAGAACTTAAAGACCTGTGCCATATAAATACATTCTTCTTATATTACATTGTACTTGCATAAAGACATCCACGTCATTCTCTAGGAACTCAAAGATCAACTATGCTAGTATAAATCACTTTTCTAAGCTGCCTATATAAATGCCCAGATATATACATATATGCGCAGTGTTTCCGTTAAGAGTCCAAAAAGAGGACGTACACTTGCGTCTTGACGTAGACTTTTGGACGTAGCTCTTTGGAATTTTATGCCTAGCCTCAGAAATTTGGACGTTTTGGACATTTGTCATGGACGTAAAAACGGTCGTTTGGGCGTTAACGGAAACACTGTATATACGTATGGTTACGCATTGTTAAGGATTGGTTTCCGTGGTTACTAACCAGCTCGGTCGTCGAGCTCCGACAGTTTCTGGTCTCTTTCGAGGACCTTGTCCACATTCACCCGCATTATGTCCACGACCTTTGCAAGTCAAGAAAAATACAGCTCAAATCAAAGCAAATCAAACCTAAAACTCATTTATTGATTCATAGATCCACAACTGTTATACAGTTGAATATGAACAGATACTTACATCAACAAGAAATGAACTCAGGGAAAACAAATATGTATAATTATGTATGCCATAAACAAAGATTTTTACACCGAAAATGCACTAAAAAACAACGGTTAGAGCGTCCGTTACTCATCCTCGAGACATTGATATCCCACCATGGATGACGCCTGGGATTGCCGGGTTATGAAAATATTGCAATGGGAATTCGGGGCAAAAGGGTTTTAACAATTGGACAAATAGATTTATAAAAATGACCTCTATTATCATTACTATATTCTAGTTGCCATTTATTTACTATATAAAGTAAACATTTCCTGAAGTTCAAGATAATTAGTAGAATTTATGTGACCTTCTTTAGCCAAAGTATCTGCTCTATCATTGCCTGCCAGATCAATGTGACTTGGGATCCAAATAAATCTTATTTGAGTTGACTTTAGTTTACTAATGTGATATAGTAAATCATTTAGACTGACAGTAAGATCTCTTAATTGATGTAAAGGGTTACAAATGAAAATAACACTCAACCTCGTCGACTTGAGCCTGGGTTGCCTGCAGTCGCTTGCTCGACTGTCCAGTCTGCTGTGCCGGCTGCTGTCCAGGCTGCTGTCCAGGCTGTGACGGTCCAGACCTAAAACGATTTCAACAAAGAAATACAAGCACCCGTAAGGTTAAACCGCAGTTTACGTTGCCAAATTATTTTATATTGTCATTTTAAAATGGAAGCTGGATTGATGACACCAAGTCTTTGCTTCAATAGAACCAGGACTGACGAAAAATAATTGTTTCGTAACTAGAAGTTACTGAGAATTATTCTTTGCTTAAATAAAAGTTCGATTGACGAAAAATAATTTTTGCTTAAATAAAAGTTGGATTGATGAAAAATAATTTTTGATTAAATACAAGTTGTATTGATAAAAGTATTTTTTTTATTAAATGGTAGCTGGATTTATGAAAATAATTAATATTCTTTAATGGAAGCTGGATTGATGACAGAAACAGTACAGTTATCATGAACATTGGTAGACTGCTTACGTTCCAACGTCAAGTACGGCGTTGAAGACATTATACTAATTTAGCAACCTAAACTACGGGATAACCAAACAGACCCAAATAAGGAGACACGGACATACAGATGAACAGACAGACAGAGACAGACAGACACAGACAAATAGACAGACACAGACACAGAGACAGACAGACACAGACAAATAGACACAGACATACAAACGTGTATCTTTCGACGTGCATCAAACATGCATTAACCACCGATTCCGAGCTCTGACGCCCAAACCCCAATTACCCGCCCATAAAATATAATTAATATATCATACTCACATGTTTTTTTTGTTATTTTAGAATTAAATAAGCAAATAAAAACAAAGAAGAGAAAATCTTGTTTTCTTTTTTTGGGTTTTCAGTTCTCTGATGTCATCATCCGGGCAATGAACTTCATTTTCTAGCGCTATCCCATTACGTAAGAACTATATACACACTATTTCTAACACAATACAATACAATGCAACACAATACAATACAGTACAAATGAAAATTTCGCTCACTTTTCTGTACCAACAGAAAATAATATTTAAAAGTAACAATTTTACATGCTATGTTTAAATACAATAATTCATAATACCAACAAACGTAGCTACTACCTCTGTTACTACCTCTATTACTACGAGGCCTGTCCATGTACTGCCTGTAGAAATAGTAATAGTAAGAATCACGTTGAAAATTCTTTATGCACAGCTACATTGTTTAACTTGTGTTCTTACTCAGGGTCACGAGGTCATCTACTGCCTGCCTGACTCTCCGGATCTTGACCCTCGAGATCTGCTATCGATTTTGTTTTGCCTGCGTATAAGCTGGTTTCCGCGGCTTCGCTTTTGTGGCCGCTCTAAAATTCTCGAGTTGGCAAACTTATAGTATCGGGGGCTGAAGGATTTATGCAGTATCTTTGGCCCTTAATTGGGTATGCTGCGCGGATGCCGGACGGTACCAGGTTTCTAATGACGACACTAACCCTAACCCTGACCCTAACCGATACTCGCGACGCCTAACCTGAGTTACCTGACCCTCGTCGACTATCAGGTTTTCCTAATAAAAATGCGTCTGAACCCAGACATGTCTAAGCAAAATGTGCATGATAGCAACGAAAGCGTGTATGATAGCTGTAGAGATGATCTTTTGAAAACGTTTCGTTTGCATTCGCTAGATGGCAGAACGGATTAAAACGTTCTCTCAGATGAAAATTTAATTTCTGCATCGTTAAACCGGACACATTGAGTTTTTTTTACTACTTCTCTCCGTCTGTCTCTCTGTCTGTGTCGGTGCTTATATTGCACCTTCAGGCTCGTCAATAAAAGGCAAAGGGAGAGGAATCAAAGCTAGTTCTTCTCCTGGAAGAGCCAGTGTGCAAGTACCCCACTTCACATCAGTTAGCCCTGTAAGACAACGGGGTAGCTTGATCTGGGTGTGGTGTAACAGACGTCTGCAAGCAGAGTGCTTAAGTTGTTGGGGGTTCAACCCCCTGGCTCTTCTTCCAACACCTCAATAAGTAACTGAAACGAAGTTGAGAGGGGGATGTGACAGGAAACTAAACATCTCATGAGTCATCAGTTGTACATTTAGAAGAGCAGCCCCTTTATAAGCCAGCTATAGAAATCAGCTATAGAAATCGTCTTATTATTATTATTATTATTATTATTAGCCCTGAGGCAGCCACGGGTATGAAGTTTTAGCGACTTCATTTTCTTAGCCTTGGTATATGAGGACGGGTGGCCAGTCCTCTCCCTCGCCGTCTCATCTTCACGCCGACACTGGCAGTGTTGTTCAGTAATTGAAATACATGTAATTGAATTACGTAATTGAATTACAAGTTCCGTAATTGTAATTGTAATTGAATTACATTTTAAGCCCAGTAATTGTAATTGTATTTCAATTACAATATTGCATGTAATTTGTAATTGAATGAAGTGTCAATTACAAATTACTTTAATAAAGTCAGCCTGCTGGGTTGACCCGGGCCACCCGTTTAAATGAATAAACTGCTCTGCATTATGTTTGCATGGCAACATAATTGTCAACATTATTCTTTCCTTACACCCCTCTTAAAATCTTACAGCACACTTTGATAGACCTCAAGGGCAAGGGCTTACCTTCATTATCAGACTATCCATGCAGTCATGCACTCATTCTTAGCTATAGGCCTACCTTACTGCGGCTGCCTACAAAAAACAGAGCTTACATCTTCAGCTCCAGTTGAGGGTCTCTTTAGCACTGCTGGACGAATTGACTCACTCACCCAGGTGCAGTCAACTGATCATGAGTAGGGGCCTAACTGTTCTCTAACAGACTATCATTTTGAAAAACTTCTACTAAAAATGAAATAAACTCTAACTTGTTTTAATGAATCATAATTGCAAATTGTATTTTGGATACCTGACAAACTTATAGCCTAATACAATTTAATGTATATATTAGGGTGGTTCAAAAACAAAAAAGTCAAGCTAGACACCAAGACACCCCCTAACTTTTTACACTTGTCATTTGTATTATTCTGAGAAAATTTCAGCTTCCTACTCCAACTGGAAGACAGTGCTCAATGACGTCAACTTACAACATAGTCGTTGTTACGTGGAAGCATAGGCCCAATGTGTTACAAATTGTGATTACCTTGGCAACCTTCTTATGCAATTATGTAGTTTAGTTCCTCTACTTACATGTTTATATTTTGAACTTAGTAGGGCCTACACAGTTCTTATTACAGATGTTGCTATATTTCCTGTTTATACACAGACATTTAGCATAAATGTATTTTAATCAATATTTGTACAAAACGTAGGCTTAGGCTACTGTTTATGCAACACATAATTCCAGAATTCTTAGATCTTTGATTGCATTTCATCATAATTCTGCAGCAATTCATACATTCATACATACATTCAGACATGCATATATACATATAATCATACATGCATACATACATTCAAGCATACATAATGGCATATACATACATGCATGTGTACATACATACATACATACATACAGGCATACATACATAATGTTAACATTCATTCATACATACCTGCATACAAACGTGAATAAAGACAAACATACATGCAACCATGCATGCGTATATGCATACACAGAACCCTAAAAAAGTACATGCTGAGTCAGTAGTAGCTGAATTTATACGAAGCTGCGCCTTGGTGATTGACTTGGATGGTAAAATTCTTCCTGATATTTCTTGAATCGAAGACATGGACCGCCTACCAGTGCTGGTTTCTGGAGGTGGCAAAGATGAGCTACTTGGCATTTTAAAGTTGACCTCTGGAACAGGATGTAACGAATCCAAGGCTGTTTATGATCTGCTAGAAGCATGGAAGTTGACTAAAAAATTAAGTGATGAGCTTTGACACTACTTCTGTGAACACTGTTGGCTTCAATAGGCATATGTTCTTCTGGAAAATGATTGGTCGAGAGCTCCTGTGGTTGGCTTGCAGTCAATATGTCATAAAACTGATCTTAGCTAAGGTTTTCATTTTGTGCTGCGGTCCCTCAAGTTCCTCATAAATTTCAATCTTCAAGAGATGTAAGACTTTTGGGGAAAATGTGACACATTACAAATTTCGGGGACTAGAAGAATTCCGATATAGATGTAGTGCTGAAGGAATGAATTTCTGTGAGATATACCTCTTGGGACATCATTTGACTGTGCCTTGGCTGATTATTTATACTGTTTCCGTGCAGCAAAAATGTTGCCGACACGACATAAGTACTGTTTTTATAATGGTAAATTCGTAATCTAATCAAAATATTACGATTACAAGACGTTAAGCAATAATTTCAAACCAATCGCTCTTTTAGTTCTACCTGGTAAAGGGAAGGGTCCGTGAGCACCGTCTTCCAGTTGGAGTAGGAAGCTAAAATTTTGCCAGAATGATACAATTAACAGGTGTAAAAAACTGAGCGGGTGTCCTGAATTCTAGCTTAAACTTCATTTTTTACCATATGACTATGGACTAATCAGGACATTGCATGTCGTAAATGACACAGCCAAGCGTGGTGTCAAGCTCTTTGAAGAATATAACAGCCTCCTCACAAAGATGAGGAAGAAAGAGAAACAGTTTATCCTCCAAGTTGTTGAGGCAAACAGAAATCTGTCCCAACTGAAATTACGAAGAAGTCTGCTATAGCTGTAATGCTGGAGAAATGAAGCTTTGCGAGACATATTTCTGGTACATTATTTGACTTGTGGTTTATTGTGGAGACTGCTTCCATGCAGCAAATAGCGTTGCTGACATGGGCATAACTATTGCTTTTGCATAGGCCTATTGGTAAATTGATAATCTGGTCATACTATTAAGAATAAAAGATGTGCAGCGTATTTTCTAGCCGATCGCACTGTTAGTTCTATATGGTAAAGGGGAGGGGTCCGTGAGCACTGTCTTCCAGTTAGAGTAGGAAGCTGAAATTTTACCAGAATGATACAATTGACAGGTGTAAAAAACTGAGAGGGTGTCTTGGTTTCTAGCTTGAACTTAATTTTTTACCATGTGTCGATGAACCACCCTAGTATATATTATTACAATTTACAGGCCATGCATGGTCCATTGGATGTTTTAGTTTTAAAATAGAGTAAAGTAAACATTATCGAAAAAATTCTAAATCATTTGCCAATTTTAAAGGAATAATGAAAAGTAGCCTAATTGGTAATGGAATTACAATCAAAATGTAATTGTAATTCAATTACTTTCACAATCAAGTAATTGTAACTGTAATTGAATTACATTTACAAGCATGTAATTGCAATTATAATTGAATTACATTTAGAATGTAATTGATACAACACTGACGTTGAGTCATTGGGCTGTTCAGCAATGCCGTGTAATTGAGTGAAGATCCCTACACAACTTTTTGCCCCACACAAACTGCGCATGCGCAACCTCAGTTAGGAAAACTAGGTCAAATGACGCGGCAGAAAGGGTCTATAGTCCAGTAGACACGCAGAGAGAGGCGGAAGATAAACTGTTGCTAAGGCGGGTTTCGTTCAGAATGAGAACTAGCTTGGCAACCGGATTAGATGGATCAGAGTATACAAGGCATGCATGCAGTGGTTATAAATTCAGCCGGAGCTCGTCGGATATGATCGAGATCCGGCATCTACCACCAAATAGCTAGGAGACCCACCACCTAAAAGAGGAGACCCCTCACCAAAACGTGCTTATTAGGCCTAAAATTCTCGACCATAATATGATTCTTGTTTCATATATTTCATGTGCTCCGAATAGAGAATCCATAGCGAGTCGCCTATCGGTTATAGATTCGTCACATAGACTTTGGCTTTACTCGCTTTAGATTTGCAAAATTCAGAGATCCACCACCTCTGGGCGTGCTATTTAACCATTGCGTACGAGGTAGCCTACAATCCCTACATAGATCTGAACTAGTTTTCCAATGCTCCCTCGAATATAGGCCTAAACTAGATTAGAGCTTCTCTGATGGACGCATTGGAAAACCATATATCGGAGCTCCGATCTAGTTTTCCAATGTGTCACTCGGAGAAGCCGCCATTTATGCAAAGTCATTCATATAACATTCTCATAATATCTTATCTTAGAAGTTCATATGGGGGCCCGATAGCGCATTGGATAACACACTGGCACAGAGAGCGAGAGGTACCGAGTTCGAGCCCCGTTAGGGTGGACATGCTTTGTAGGCTGCTATTAGCGCCGGGTATTGCAGGCTGTCTGTTCTGTTAGAAGTTAAGATTTCATTTGCATAACTGTACACTGTAATCATACTGCGTTTGTCGGTTTGAATTAATAAAGAAAATTATTATTATTATTATTATTATTATTATTATTATTATATTAGTATTTTTTAAACTAGTTAAACAGTAGGGCCTAGACTAATAATATTATAGTGTCTTATTCTGTATTCACCCTGGGACGTGATCTTCAGTAATAATTATAGTCCCAGATTCAGCATGTGTCTGAATCTGGATTAACCCAATATGTTTGTGTGCTGAATAGCTGGGTTGAGAACTTGAGGGAACATCTTTCGCGCCTGTTAAAAAATAACTGAACGTGTTTTAATTAGGGGTGGGCAACGATTAAATATTTTAATCGAAATTAATCGCATGATTACAATTTTTAATAACGCGATTAATTTTTAACGAAGCCTATATGTCACAACGGATAACAAGTAGGCCTAATTAAGCTATAGCCTACAACTACTCTAGCTAAGCTAGGCTACAGACTCTGAGTAGTTTCGTTCAAATGCGCTTAAATAAATGATTGCAGTCAATAAACAAAAAGCAAACATACTTTTACTACTTGTTTTTACTCTTTAGTTTTTACTTTAAAATTTAAAGTGAGCGGTTTTATCAAGAACTGTTTTAGCGCATTTTTTAATAATTGCGCTCCTGTCATTACCCAGCATTCAATTCGTCACCGGTGCGCGAGGAGATGAAGGGCCAGTATGCCTTTAGACCTGCGGGGTCGACGACAGCAACTATCATATCAATTCTTCACCACATCACAGAATTGCTGCGGACAATTAAACGACTTCGTGGACCGTGGTGATCATATCAACCGATTATTCTAAGGCTTTCGACACTGTCCGCCACGCTTGCCGAGAAGCTGACTAGACTAGACATATCTGACCATGTCTATAACTGGATAGTCAATTACCTCAAGAACAGAGGGCACATGACACGTTTTGCCACGGAGCTCTCACTGATTGCCCGCATTAATGCCAGCCTAGTGCAAGGATCTGGGGTCGGCCCATCCTCCTATATAGGTGGAGCATCTGATCTGCATCCTATCCACACTTTCAACACACCGGTACAAGACAAATAGGCCTATACTGACGACTCCTAGGAATACTTACTTATGGGTTCATCGCATCTGAGTACTGCCACCGAAGAGTTTGCGCACATCACCAACTGGGCTGAAGCGAACAATCTCCGTCTAAACGCCACCAAGACAAGAGAGATGGTAATCTACAAAAGGAGACAGGCAAAACGTGGACCCGTTCCAGAGGTTATTCCGGGCGCAGAGTCCATGACGATACTAGGGGTCACGTTGCAATCGAACCTAAGCAAGGCAAACCATATAGACAAGATTCTACTATGGCTAAATCCACTACTATGGCTAAATCTCGAGCTTTTGCCTTCATTGGCCCTTCATTATGGAACCAACTCCCTTCATCAACTCGTTCTTTGATACTATCTGGTGGGCCTGGTGCTTCTTTTCGCTGTCTTAAGACCACTCTTTTCGCTCGGAGTCTTTCGCACTGGGAGCGCCTCTGATTGGTGTTCACTGTGAGAGGCGCTTTATAAATTTATAAATGCAATACAATACAATAGCCACAAGTTCCTCTTCATTGTACGCCTTGAGAGTATTCCGCTCGCACGGACTCCAACCGGCGTAGCTCTTCATGACATCACCATGGCAACAACGGCGGCGCAAAACATCTACACCTACCTGGCATGGTGGGGTTATACCAGCAAGAAAGACAGAGACAGGATAGACAACCTGTTCAAGAGAATGAGACTCCACAGTCTATTAGGCAACTCCTTAATTTATGCCTCTTCAAAAGAGGGCTGCGTCACTTTTTAATTGGAAATGACTGACCCAGGACTCCCAAGAACCTTTTTGATACAACAGCAGTTACTTATTCACCCCATCCACATGTTTAAAATGTTTGAAAATTAACAAGTTTATAATGAGATTAAATGTGAGCCTAAATAAATTGTGTCATAGATATTCACACAAATTGACTGTTGACCTAATAATTATGTGTGTTGCTGAGTCATTAGTTATGATTTATCGTTAAACTTTTGTTCTTTAATACGCTTAGTTTCAGACCAGTTAAATACATTGGCTTTCCTCATGAGGCTGTACTGCAACCTTAGGGGCCCTACTTAGCGGGGCCGTAAGACCCTTTCAGGGTCCCCTGTGTGACTCCATTTTCTCATTGATTGTGTACTACTGTTGTTTGTTGGCCACCAAATAAATGATTTTTTTTATATAATGATCCGTTGCAGTTTCCTGCCTGCCACTGCTGAAGATGTCCATGAAGTCGGACGATAGGCTCTTTCAAGCTATCATAAGAGAACCTTACCATGTTCTCCGAAATTTACTCCCCCACCCCGCAATAGTGGACATAACCTCCGAGCAAGGACGCATAACTTTACCCTACCTGAAAAAGACGACCGTAACTAGGCCTACATATCCCGCATCCTATATATGAATGCCTACTGACTTAGTTATAGGCCTACCGCTCCCTTAGAAGCCGTGAATCATCTGATTTGTTGAAGTTGCGTTTTGTCAGCTTCTGAGTTTTCAATAAACGAGTATTGTATTGTATTCGTAATCGTAATCGTAAACTCGATATTCTAGAGCGCCCACAAAAGCGAAGTCGCGGGAACCAGCTTATTCACAGGCGCTTAATCAAAATAGAATCGATAGGCATAGGATCAAAATCCAGAGAGTCTGGCAGGCAGGCTATTGTATTGTATTGTAATTGGGCGCAGTGACAATCGCGTTAAATAATTTAATCGCGATAATTAATTAACGCATTAATCGCTTTAATAGCGCGTTAAATACCCCAAGCATGTAGGCTACTTCACCAACTCCTACCTCCACAGTCTCCACTCCGACCACTCGGTTATCCAGAATTAAGACTATAGCACACAGCCATATTGTCCCACCAGAAGACGACTCTCAATAATTTATACCCAGATCCTAAGATAAAAATATTAACTAGCTTATTTTAAAAAATGTCTAATTAGCCTACTTTTAGTTACCGGTAGGCCTATCCATTATCACTCATGTTAGCATTTCTGCGTTTTTGTCGTATTGGTTTTATCAATAAAACGAATATACTACTATAGCCTACTACCGTACGGTACCTTAATAGTTTTAATTAGTGCGCAGCGATGGATGAAGATTTCTAGGCAGTAGGCAGGTCTGTTACTAGATTTACCCGCGTAATACGTCACTGATTGCAAGTAGTAATTATTTGTATAAAGATATTGGGCGTTAATTACTGGCGCAGTAATATATTGTGCAATATGCATGACTGTATAATTGGAAATGTGCGGACGGTGCTGGAAAACAGTAAAGTCTGTAGAGAATACCCTGAGTCTCCGAGTCTGAGATAGCAAGTTGCATGATTATGTTTGATCGTTTAAGACCGCCAACAGGCCTACAGTTACTTTCAGTTAATTGTTTTAATCTTTTAGATTGCAGTCAAAAGTAGGGCCAATATATTGTATTGATTGGTTGTCGCTATGGGTCTATGTGGGCGAACGAAATTAGGCTTATGTGTTACAACAGCTCGTTTTTGACAAACACTAATCACTCAAACAAGGGATTAGAGATATTACAGACAATTTACAGTCAGAAACACAAAGAAATATCAAGGCATGATTATTATAAGCTCTGGAGTATACAGGGCTTTTTAGGCTTAGTCTTAGGCATAACTTCTTAGGCACATTTAGAATCACTGCATCTCCAGCTCAGACTTCCATCCTATCAGCTCAACAACTCTCCTTTGCAAATAATTATTTTAATGCAAAACTGAAATCATAAACTCGAGTACCAAACATGAATAATTGCTGAGTGGAGGCTCGATCGAACCCATACTCTCCATAGTTATACAGGCTCAGCGCATTCGCACTCAGCTAACGTCATTCTGAATTACAAAACATGACAGGCGATAAGAGCAGGACTGGTTTGCCAAGACCTCAGCAACGCCCTACACTCCCAGTCTTTCACATTCTGCAATCATGAGAGCCATAATTGCTAATAAAAAAAGCACAGACACAACACACTGTATACCAACTATCACAAGTCTCGCATCGTGACATCAGATGTACACTTTGTACAGTGAAGATTTGCTATGCAGATCATAGGCTACGAATAATTGTAGCTCCAGTCTTGGGCATGCCAACAGGTCGTGGAGGACACATGGAGCCTAGTGATAATAAACACTTGCAGACTGTTTTCTTCTCCATCACCTGGCTTGGACAATTGCACAGTGGATTAAATAACATTGAAATGTGACAATAAGTGCCGAAAACACGTCACCGCTTAACCGCCACATGCCGGATATATATATCCGGCGGCCAGCTGAAAATCCTCACGCCTTAGCGCCGGATTAATCCGGCATAAACGTAATGACATGCATACGCTGCTGCATGCATACATACATACATACATACATACAATGTACATACATACATACATACATGCATACATACATACATATATACATACATAAATACATACATACATACATACATACATACATACATACATACATACATACATACATATATACATACATACATACATGCATACATGCATACATACATACATACATACATACATACATACATACATACATACATGCATACATACATACATAAATACATACATACATGCATGCATGCATGCGCATGCTTGCTTGACAAATGACAATGTGGTGCGGCGCCCGGATTTCTTGGCTTGCGGCGGTTAAAGGGTTTACATAATTGGCCTACGTAAGTGCACGACAGGAAAACTGTTTTTAACCTGGTTTCCAAAACAACACGCTGCACGTACGGATAATCTCTCGCTCCATACGTCTGCATCTCAGCAAAGCTTCACTGTACCATGAGACAAATGAGACAATGAAGGGAATCGAAATAGAAACAACAGCCAATGACGAGTCCGGGTTCGACAAGCGGATGATAACGGTAGGCATGGACTTGAATGTCCCCGCCCAAAGAACGCATATCCCTACTAACATATTAAAATCAAATCAGCACAAATCTCATCCTGACACAAGTTACAGATTTCACTTTTACTGCAGTGTCAGACAGTCACCTCAATGTCCATTCACCCCACCTACGTTTCTATGCACAAAAACTGGGCGCAATTCAAAACCTGTCACCTTCTGGCTCAAGAGATCATCTACGACTGTATACGTACGTTTGCAAAAATAATGAGCACCAAAGTCGACCAAATACTGTTGTTCAGAGGACGAATGCTTTGCCAGGCTAAGAATTAAGCTAATAAAGAGTCGCTTAACACCCATGCTATGAAATTAGACTCATTATGTCCAAACATATCAAATTAAACAATGCCATTTGTCAAAACTAAAAATTGTGAAACAAGGAACTTTTCGAAATTTCACGTAAATTCCATAACGTTAGAGCTTTGTGAGCAGATTGTTCGCCTTCTTACTGCAAAAGACAAAAGGGAAGAAAAACTATAATTAATAAATAATAACAAATAAGATGATGCATGTTTCTGACAGAGGCGAAAATCTATACATAAGGGCTTAAATCAAAACTTGGGGGAGACAGTGCCCCTTTGTCCCCCCCCATGATTTACGCCACTGGTTTCTGACTATATCAGGAAACAAATTGTTTAAGAAACAAATAAAGGCGCAGAGCTAGTGATGACGATGGCGACGATGCTAAGCAGTCAGTTTGATTGCCATGGCTGCCTTAAAACAAACGAGGTTAGATAACACCAGAATGAAATTATTTACAGATGTCGATTAGATTGGAAGACTGGAGAATTTAGCCCAATAGGTCATTTGAAAAGTTTGTTCACATATTAGCTTATAATAGTCAATATAAAAGACCGGCCAACACAAACTTGGTGAGATCTAAGTCAGAATAAGCCTTTTACCTCGCTAATTTTGCATGGATTGATGGAAGTATGGATGCATTTAGGTATGTACAGATGTTGTATCCTGGAATTTATATAGCGCCTTTTAAGTATTTTCCACAGGGGCGCTAAGAACCTGACAAGAAAAGGTCTTTCTGTCTGTCTGTCTGTCTATGTCTGTCTGTGTCTCTGTCTGTGTCTCTGTCGGTCTCTCTCTGTAAATATGTATATATTTATATATAGTCTCTCTCTCTCTCTCTATATATATATATATATACATTGCGACGAAGTGATATATATACAGAGACAGAGACAGAGAGAAAGAGATAGAAAGACAGACAGACAGACAGATAGACAGACAGAGTTGCGCTTTAGAAATTTAGAGTTTACGACTACAATTTAAATTTCTATATATATATATATATATATATATATATATATATATATATATATATATATCAGAGGCGGATCCAGGGGGCCAATCCGGCCATGCCCCCCCATTTGAAATTTACATAGGACGTGGCCCCTCCATCGCCAAGTAGACTATTTTCACTCTGTGATCTTTCTTGAAGAAAAGAAAATGAGGATATATAAAGAAAAAATATTATCTCTGTACAACTAAATAGCTTCTCTCAAGTGTTGTCTCTCAAATTTCAAAATATCAAATTTTAAAATGTTGTGTTCCTTGAACATTTAGTACTGTATGAATTCCCGATAAGGTAGTTGAATCCTTCTTCCTTGGTTTGTGTTAACTATTTGTGCTGAGTCCTGGTAAGCAATTCGTTTACCTTAAGGCCTATGGCGTTCTTGAAAATTGAACGTATTTTCAAGGTTTTATATTAATTTCAATAAATGTCTGGTTTCCTACTACTGTCTGCAGTCAAACTCAAACACAACTCAAGCAAGATCTTAGCTACGAGTGACATCTGATTCCTATCAGTTTTGAAATAAATTATAATAGAGAAATTTGTTCACATGACAGCCTAAAATGCAACCATTGCCGTGTGGAAATTCAAAAAATTTAAAGTGGGGAGGGGCACATCCCCCTCCCCAGACCCCTCCCCCTGCTCGGCGCTGCGCGCCTCAACGATCGTCCTTCGGACGACCATTTGGCCCCCCTCATAAACTTTTGGATCCGTCCCTGATATATATATAATATGAATGATATAACTAATTAAAAGATAGATCATATTAACAAACAACAAATCCTACATAAAATCTGAAGCTTTTTCCATTTCAGCATCTAACAGTGCAAGTCGGACTGGTCCCAAAAGAGTCGAGTGGACTTCCTTGTTCCAGAAGTTGGTACTATCATTCAACAACTTATCCAAATGTCTGCAAAAACCAACATTTAGACCTATCACATAATGCAATCGCTATCCAGGAAGCTTATTTTACTTCATTTAAATCGATCTGTAGGCTTATTGCCGTTCACCACTTCATTCACAAAACGTGCTCTCTGGCAACGAGACTCGGACTTCCACAGGACATCGATCTCTGGAAAACCACTCTGGCACTCTGATACGACGCAGCGCTCGTGAATAAGCTTGTGCCCTGCCTTTAGCTATAGAGTAGCGCTTTAGAAATGTGGAGTTTACGATTACGATTTATTCGTCCATCTATCCACCCATCTCTCAATCTGTCCAACTACTCTCATTAACAAGATTCAGTTCAATTAAAACAGATCCAAACTGATTAGACCTTACTTTTCCAGATCAGCAGATTAGTTAAGAAAACATTAGATTGTTGATTAACCGGTCTATTTCGCTTTGCAGATGAGAGGACACGAAAGGCAATTTCTGCGTCAAGTGGTTCGCTCTTTTGCCACTCTCAGTCACGTTCATCCAGTAGCCCAAAAGGTAAGCAGTGGCAATCAAAGTTACCGTAAGAAATCCGGTTGCGCCAAATTCGCCAACCTATCAAACAGTTTTTTCACTAATGCATTTGTCAAATTAATAAAGCACCTCTTAAAGATAACTACATGAGCCTTTGATGAAAGATAAAATAAATGTAGGCCCTAGACGTTATTCTATTGCGATCAGGTGAGATAATTTACCATAACATTCAGAAGTGCACATTGAAGTCGGGGTAATAGGAAACAGCAGCCATAAATAGTAGCCCGGTGTCTCATGGCGCGTCACAATCAACCACTTAAACTGTTTAGACTTTTTAGTCTATGGTGGATAAGACAGCTGAAATTTAAGGTAAAAAACGAGGAAGAGGCTAGTGGTCAGTTAAGACCAATTGTGTTCCTGCCAGCCTTTTCATGGGCCTTTCCACTGGCAACTGGCGTAGAGAGCGAGAGGTACCGAGTTCAAGCCCCCGTAGGGCGGATATGCTTTGTAGGCTGCTATTAGCGCCGTGTATTGCAGGCTGTCTGTTCTGTTAGTAGTTAAGATTTAAATTGCATAACATGTAAATGTACAGCGCAGTGCGTTTGTCAGGCGCTTAATTAAAGAAAATATATTATTATTATTATTATTATTATTATTATTATTATTATTATTATTATTATTATTATTATTATTATTATTATAATTATTATTATTATTTTTATTATTATTATTATTATTATTATTATTAAATGGAACCCATACGGGCTCTATGCGGGACCCATGCCGGAATATTGGTCCAATTTGGTCTCAGTGTACTCATGCTGGTAGGGTCAGTAAGGGTGTCGTGAACATGATGACATAGAGTTCAAAGTGATGGGAAGATCCATTGGGCTTGAGCAATTAACCAGTGACTATAGGTAAGATAACATAAGAATAATCTACCTCACTCCAATCAGAGACAGCTTTAGGTATATCATATATGCGATATAGGTAGCTGCTTAGAGCGGCACGTTTGAACGGGCGGCAAATTGCGACAAAATACATGATGGTCACCAGAGATGGGTACGATTGCTAATCGATTAGAATTAGAATTTGACCCAAAATTCTAGCTAATCGATTAGAATTAGAATTAGCATCAGGCCATCAGCTAATCGATTAGCAATATGAATTAGATATCTATAATCGATAATTTGATACAATTATTTGCTACACAAATCTGTCAAATATTAATCTAAGCACGGCAAGTTACTACAGCAAGTTGCTGTAGCCTATTACAATACCTGATGCTGTCTAGCCTATTACAATGCCAAAAAGTTGTAGCCTATTACAATACCTGATGCTGTCTAGCCTATTACAATGCCAAAAAGTTGTAGCCTATTACAACACCTAATGCTGTCTAGCCTATTACAATGCCAAAAAGTTGTAGCCTATTACAACACCTAATGCTGTCTAGCCTATTACAATGCCAAAAAGTTGTAGCCTATTACAACACCTAATGCTGTCTAGCCTATTACAATGCCAAAAAGTTGTAGCCTATTACAACACCTAATGCTGTCTAGCCTATTACAATGCCAAAAAGTTGTAGCCTATTACAACACCTAATGCTGTCTAGCCTATTACAATGCCAAAAAGTTGTAGCCTATTACAACACCTAATGCTGTCTAGCCTATTACAATGCCAAAAGCTGTTGCCTATTACAATACCTAACCTAACGCTGTCTAGCCTATTACAATGCCAAAAGCTGTTGCCTATTACAACACCTAATGCTGTCTAGCCTATTACAATGCCAAAAGCTGTTGCCTATTACAATACCTAACCTAACGCTGTCTAGCCTATTACAATGCCAAAAGCTGTTGCCTATTACAATACCTAATGCTATCTAGCCTATTACAATGCCAAAAGTTGTAGCCTATTACAATACCTAATGCTGCCTAGCCTATTAAAATGCCAAAAGCTGTTGCCTATTACAATACGTAATGCTGTCTAGCCTATTACAATGCCAAAAGCTGTTGCCTATTACAATACCTAACCTAACGCTGTCTAGCCTATTAAAATGCCAAAAGCTGTTGCCTATTACAGTACCTAACGCTGTCTAGCCTATTACAATGCCTAAAGCTGTTGCCTATTACAATACCTAATGCTGTCTAGCCTATTAAAATGCCAAAAGCTGTAGCCTATTACAATGCCTAATGCTGTCTAGCCTATTACAATGCCAAAAGCTGTTGCCTATTACAATACCTAAAGCTGCACAACTGCTAGATGTCAGAACAGTCCACAAACCAGCAAGCAACACCACATCGGTCAATACATGCTATTGCCTAGGCAATACTTACATTGCATCAGTTTATTATTGCATTTTTCTATTAGCATGTGGTGAATCAGTGCATCACTTAGCTTACTGCAACTAGCGTTTACGATGAAGCCAGCAGAACTAAACGCGTTCCATGCACGCAGGCTGAGGTTGCAGGAACACGGTGATGCGGTAGATAAAGAACATGAAGACGAGCAAATCTGTCAGTGTTACATGAGCAGAATGGACATATAACCATGAATAGTTAACTGCAGGTTTAAAACAGCCTTCAGATAATTAAGTAAGTAAATATATTTTTCAAACTCAATATTAGGCCTACTCATTCTTAATGAACGCGTTCTCAGCTTAATTTTCAAACATCTAATCGTTCAGCTAATCGATTTTCGATTAGAATTAGCTGGAAATTTCTAATCAATTAGAATTAGAATCAGATGACAGCTAATCGGTTAGAATTAGAATTAGCTGTTTGTCTAATCGATTAGCATCTAATCGATTAGTTACCCATCTCTGATTGTCACTGTCCGTAAAACAGATGTCATTTATGAGTAAGGGGCGGTATTTTAGTCCTCGCCTATAGCACAAAATTTTCAACGACTGTCAAGGGCCGCCTCTGCATACACCTATATCGATCACGAATAAAATAAGAAAAATAAACATAATAAGAAAAAGCCATTGCCACTTAAAACCCTTGGCCCTGTAAATGCTGAAGGTGCAGGATTTCTTTCCGAGTTGGGATGTCGTATTGCAGCTGTCTCTCGAGATATACGCGAGACTCAAATCCTTTTCCAACATAATTCAATCTATGCCCAGCGCCACAAAGCATTCTGCCAAACTTAAGCGTGCTTCCTACTTTAACTCTAGGCGGCTTAGAGCAATCCGATGCTTTGTCACTTCCTCCGTCTTTACCTCAAAATTAATGTTCATGTCTTCATTTTCTCCAGAATTGATTATCGCAACTCGCCTGGTTAGCCTTCAAACAGTTCGTCTCTCACCGCTTCAGTCTGTTCTAAATGAAGCGACCAGACCAACAGCCCTACTTCCTCGCTCGTCCAACATCACTTTCATGTTTGATCACCTTCACTGGCTCCCTTATTGCTCGAATTCAGCTTAAGGTTCTTACTGTATTTTATCGGTCTTACTCTGGTCTAGTGCCCAAGTATCTTCGTGACCTCATCCGCCTGCTGACTTCAGCGTTCTCTCTTCGCCCACTACGCTCACTAGACCGGCCTGATCTCCTTGTCCCGTGAGCGAGGACTGCTATGGCTAAAACACGGGCCTTTGTCTTCATTGTCCCTGTACGATGGAACCAGCTCCCTCCTTCGACACGCTACTCCTTCTTAACTGGTAGGCCAAGTTCCTCTTTTCGTTGTCTCAAACAACTTTTCCTTTTCTCCGGGTCTTTCACACTGATTGGTGTGCACTGCGAACGGTGCTTTATAAATTATAGACTGTAGATACAATACACAAGAATACAATACTATGCCATTCAGCGGCACAAAGGCCCATCTGGAAGACTGTTAAAACCCCGGACGAGGCCTGATTTCTGATAGATCAATCAATTCTTACTCCCAACACAATAATTGTGTTGGAAGTGCCCAATTTTAGAGATCAAACAAGCAATTATTGCTTGTTTGAGAGATCATTTTAACTTCTGGCATAATAACAATACCAACGATACCAACAACAATAGCGGCAACAGCAACAACAACAACAACTACGGTAGTTACAACAGCAGCAACAACAACAGCATAAACAACAGCAACAACATAGGCCATAATTTTTTTTAAACAATTATCTTATTCCAAGGCAGCAATATAGGAGCACTTCAGAGCAGACAGTTCAAAAAGCGCTATAGGCCTTTTCATTATAAACGATGAACAGTAGCCTAATCATAAACGTCAAGTAAATAATGCATGGCAACACAAAAGAATCTGATGGATCATACTTACAGCAAATAGCGCAGCTACTAGAAAAACAAGCAAGCTGGTTGGATTCAACAGGTTTTTCAGCGTAACAATACCTTCGGCGATCTGTTGAGAAACAGAAAAGCCATTCCCGCATTTTTAAAATGGAGTTGCATTCTGGACTGAAGACTAGTGCATTATGGAATTGACACAACTTGGAATTGAACAAGAAACAGATTAATACTAGCTCAATTTAATGTAGTTCCATCACCTTTCATTTTCAGGAATCCGCGTAACTTTACAAGATCACGGAATCTAATCTAATCTAATCTGAACAGTTGCAAAGCGCTTCTCACAGCAGTGCTATTCAGAAGCGCTCTCAGCTTAACAGGCCCGAGAAAAGAGAAAGGTCTTTAAGCAGCGAAGAGATGCAGGTGAAATACCCTCCAGAATCCTGCTACGAATTTCAGATGGAAGGTCATTCCATGTTGAGGAACCCACAACAGCTAAAGCCCGATGCTGTTAATGAGGTTCGCGACCGAGGTACGAAAATAGCAAGATCAACATAAGATATGTTAAGATGCAAACAGCCATCACCGTTATCATCCAAATTCTTCCCTTATCATGACTCATCATCTATAACACAAATCATGAAACCTTTTCGGTCCGAGAGAGTTGCGACATGGGGGTTTCATGACGCTCAAGCCAGTAATCCAGTGTTCTCGCAACCTGCAAACAAAACCAGACAACCGCCAATTTGCAAGAAATCTCCTTACCCACCTGTATTTGCAAAGACTCGTCCAAGTTAGTTTACTGATTCTACTTGGAAAAGCTTATAGACATCCCAAACACGTAAATAGAAATATTTGCTTAAAGATGATCTAACTTGCATCATGCCTCCGATTTCTGTGTGACATTGCGAGCGTTACAACAACAACAAAAACAGCAGCAACAACAATAAACAACAACAAAGCAACAGCAGCAGCAATCATTTTATCATTATCATTTTATCATTATCATTTTATCATTATCATTTTATCATTATAATTTTATCATTATCATTTTATCATCATCATTTATCATCATCATTTTATCATTATCATTTATCATTATCATTTTATCATTATTATTTTATCAGTATCCATTATCATTATCATTTTATCATTACCATTAAATGGTCATGATAAAATAATAATGATAATGGATAATTATAAAATAATAAATAATAAAAAAATAATAATAATAAAATAATAAATTTTATCATTATCATTTATCATTATCATTTTATCATTATCATTGTATCATTATCATTTTATCATTATCATTTTACCATTAGCATATATCATTATCATCTTATCATTATCATTTTATCATTATCATTTTATCATTATCATTTATCAATATAATTTTATCATTATCACTTTATCATTATCATTTATCATTAGCATTCTATCATTATCATTTTATCATTATCATTTATCATTATCATTTTATCATTATCAATTTATCGTTAACATTTTCTCATTATCATTTATCATTATCATTTTATCATTATTATTTTATCAGTATCCATTATCATTATCATTTTATCATTACTATTAAATGGTCATAATGATAATGGATAATGATAAAATAATAAATAATAAAAAATAATAATAATAATAAAATAATAAATTTTATCATTATCATTTATCATTATCATTTATCATTATCATTTTATCATTATCATTTTATCAATGATAATGATAAAATAATAAATAATAAAAAAATAATAATAATAAAATAATAAATGTTATCATTATCATTTATCATTATCATTTTATCATTATCATTGTATCATTATCATTTTATCATTATCATATTACCATTAGCATATATCATTATCATCTTATCATTATCATTTTATCATTATCATTTATCAATATAATTTTATCATTATCACTTTATCATTATCATTTATCATTAGCATTTTATCATTAGCATTTTATCATTATCATTTATCATTATCATTTTATCATTATCAATTTATCGTTATCATTTTCTCATTATCATTGTATCATTAGCATATTTTATCATTTATCATTTTATCATTATCATTTTCTCATTATCGATATCACTATTATTATACTATTATTACTATTAGTATCATTATCATTATTTTAACTACATCACTATTATTACCAGTAATGTTATTTACTATAATTTTCAACATTATCATTATTATTGCTAGTATTGATTGTTATTATAATCATTTTAAACACCTGATAACTAAATTATTCTTTAAGGAAGAATTCACTAACTTTCAAGAATATAGTGACTTAAAAGATTTATCATAAGATTAGGCCTATATTAACTAAACAAGATCAGATGAGATTATAATTGTTATATAAGCTTAGATACATTTCTTGCAAGAATTTTCTTTGCGGTGATTGTCTCCTCGGTCATGACATGGACAAATTTCGACAATTCTTTGAGTCTTTCTAGTCGACACTCGTTTCTCTCTGCATCTCTTTCGGTCATCATCATTCTTTGAATAAACAAGCAGCAGCTTATTATTGAAACATTTCAGATGATCGAATGAATAGGCATGGTTGTGTAAATTGACATGACTGAATATTCAAAAGACGCGACTTGTAGATATATCCTACCAGATCATTAAAAGTAGTGGTAATGGTTAATTCAAAGGATGTGAATAATAATTTAATAGTCAAACGATCATTTATTCATTATGATATAAAATAAATGATCAGATGGTTCATTCAAATTATGCGAATGCTTAAACGGTAACATGGTAAGTCTCTCAAATGATGTGGCGATTGAAAGATCAAACAATTGTTTATTGAAATGGTCTTAATGTCATCTGAAATATTCTCAATTGAAACCTAAACCACTGAAACTTTCTCACCAGCCAGTTTGCATCCTTTCGTCAGAAAATATTCCTAGACACGGGTAATATCAATTGCATTTTAAAACCGGTTCACAGAGCAGATATCGGAGAAACTACAGTCACTGAATTTTAGTGGCTACTACCTTTTCTCGTGGCAGTCATCGTGGATCTTACGCCACATCGACACAAACGTCATTGCCAAGGTCTTCATGTCTGTGTCCACTTTACCTTTTCTTTTGGGCCCCACAGACTCCTGTGAAAACACAGTTGCAACATGTAGGAACCTGATCAAATCATTGCAAAGGAAATAATGACAAACAATCATTATATAATTTTCAATGCAGGTGTGTGTTGGTGTGAGTAGCAACCAAATAATATGTTTATGACAATGATCACCTCATTTGATCTAATTTAATACTATCTTTAAACTTCTACAGCAGCACCATGACCATCGTATCACTCAAGTTGCAAGTGCTTGAAACCAATTTGCTTCAATCGTGGTTTAATGCTGGTAGTTCCATGGTGCGTTACGTATCATTAACCTACAACTCTCTACAATACTCCCAGCCCAGATATCTTCGCGACCTCTTCACCATCCAGCCAACCCGCTCTACCAGATCTTCCTCCATTCTCACTCTCTCTCGACCTCCTGTCACTACTCATCTCAAGTTCTCCAATCGAGCAATATCCAACACTGCACCACGTCTCTGGAACGACCTACCTCCTGAGTTCCGCACTTTTTCGGTTCCTCAACCATCATCTCCAATCACCCACCATCATCCGCATCAGGCTCCTCTATCCATCACCGCCAAGGCTTTCCACTCGAAACTAAAGTCTCTCCTCTTCAAGAACTCTTACCCCGACTCAACTGATCCTGTTCCTTTAAACTCTCGACCTAAACGACACCCACCTTAGCAGCTACTCTGATCCCTCTGATCCTCTGGAAACCGGACTCGGGCTACTCTTCTGGACAACCCTTCTGACTAGACGCAGCGCTCGTGAATAAGCTGGTGCCCTGCGCTTGGCTTTCGAGTGGCGCTTTAGAAGTTTGGAGATTACGATTACGATTACGATTAAAAAACAGTGACTATAGGGAGGCCTAAATAAGGACAAGCAAAACTAAGTTTGACGTAGGCTAGCAAAACTCTCTAAGCCAAATTTGGTTTCACTCTAATTGACTCTTGAAGAATCTTGTAACTAGCTGCGTTATGACAGCCAGAGTTTACCTATAAACGAATATACAATACAATTCTTGAGGTGCGCGCTGTATCATTTTGCATATACAGTGACAATTAGTAAACCATTTTGAAGTGGACCTTATTAGACGTCAACTAATAGCCACTGGGTGTAGATCAGGTCAAAAGCTGACAGGTCAGAAAAGTAGAAGGCTTAGAGAGGTTCTTAAGATGTTCCAGATGACTGTCCAGATGCCATGTAGAGGTGGGCAGAAGATGAAGTAATGTTAGTCGTAGATTCCAGATATATAAAGAACCATTTCTATCAATCTATCTCTGAGATTTATATAGCGCCCCTTCAAGATTACTACTCAGAAGCGCTCCCGACCCAGGCCCGGTCAAAAAGGAAGGTCTTAAGTAATTTATAAAAAGAGTGAGAGAAGTCTCGTGGAAGAAAACGCAGGTCAGAGGGGAGACTATTCCAAAGAGAAGGACCCACTATCGAGAATGCCCGATGGTGTCTGGTGGCAGAGCGAGCATACGGAACCATAAATTCACCTCTAGAGGCCGAGTGCAGAGATCGGCGACCAAAGCAGACCGAAGTCAAGGTGAATAGCTCCTGGAGATAGGTAGGTGCTCTACCCAGAACACATTGCCAGACAATAGATGAGACTCTATAATTGATGCGTTGCTGGACCGGGAGCCAGTGGAGGACATCACACATAAAGGCAAAGATGTGGCCAAACTTAGGTACACCACCAATTAAGCGAGCAGCCGCCCGCAACACGCCTTCCAAAGGATGCAAGCGGATCTGTGGTAGTCCACACTTCATTTGAGCGCTAAGCGCATGGCACCAGCTTATTCACGAGGGCTGCGGCTTGTCAGAGGGGGGTTGTTGAGAGGGAAGCCAAAAAAAGATCCGGAAAGGTGGTGGGCACACCATATTGTAATCCAAAGTAAATTTTCAGTGACGAACCTGAAGAATTAACTCAAAAAGAGTGAAGTCCAAAAGCCTGTCATATAGGCCTCGCCTCTCCGGCTGAATATTGAGGTTAGCGTTAGCCACCTCAAGAGCTGACACAAAGAACGTGCTTAGCTTAGCCTCCTCCTCTGAATAACCGAGTTCATTTAGAAAATAAATGCTCTGATGTAGTAGAAAATTCTTCAAGGATTCCTAAAAACATAGCACACAGGTAATTGGCTGAGTTGTTCCTTAATTTTAACACAATAAACAGCATAATTTTTTATTAGGTATTGCAGAGGCAACAGTTATCTACTAGGGCCTATGACATTAAAGAAACAAAAACAGTTACAGCATAGGCCTATACATAGACAATTGTATATTTGCGGGCCATTGCTCGTTAAATTGGTGGTGTCCCAAGTTTCGGCCACACCTCTGCGTTTATGGTGTCATCCACTGGCTTCTGGTTCAGCAGCGCATCAATTGTAGGGTCTCCTCCATCGTCTGGCGTTGTGTCCTGGGCACAGCTCCTGTCTATCTCCGGGAGCTCTTTACTTTGACTTTGGCCTGCTCTGGTCGCCAATCTCTGCGCTCGGCCTCTAGAGGTGACTTCATAATTCCGCATGCTCGGTCTGCCACTAGACAGCGTTGCGTTGGTCTTACTCGATCGTGGGTCCTTCTCTTCGGAATATCCTCTCATCTGACCTGCGTTCTCTTCTGCGAGACCTCTCTGGCTCCTTTGTAAACTTCTTAAGACTTTCCGTTTTGATCGAACCTTAGTCGGGAGCACCTCTGAATAGTTTTTAGGTCTGAAATTGGGTATGAATCGGATACAAAAACATGTGTATCTCCTTTATTTATTGAGATATATTAAAAAATTCTTTTTTGTTATGCCTGCCAACGATTTCTGCATAGTTTTAATGCTCAAATAACATATATTGTCGCTGAAAATGTTTGTAAGACTGTGTTGAACATTACAAATATTCGAATTTTGAGGAATACGGTTTCAGGTAACTTTTAGGTACCTCAAAGAAATTTTTCCAAAACCTGGACGGAGAGGTGGAAAGAGGAGATAAACTTCTAAAGAATGGTGTTATCTTATGTCTATAGGTCGCCTACTCACTAAGATACGATAGTCTAAGCTTAATTTTTTTACTTTTACGTTGTTTTATGCAATTTTCCTCAGTTTTTACGGCTATGGTATAAATACTAGAAAAATTACATCTCCTTCAGTGTTTGCAAAATATTTGAAAGGTTGTTTTATGCTGTCTGGAAACAATTTCTGCAAATTGTTTGTCACTGAAGATTTCGTTGTAGATCTTGAACATGAAAATATATCAAATTTATTGGGGCTCGGTTTGGGGTAAATTTGGGTACCTTAGCAAATATTTTTCAAAACCTGGCCTAAGGGATGTTAAGAAGAGATCAAATCTTAAAAATGGTGTTACCGTACATCTATGTTAAAAACTGATGGAGATAATAACAATTTCAAACTTTTGGGCTGTTTTTAACAAAAATGTGCGGTCGTCAGGAGGTAGGTGGAATAAGTGTTGTGGTCGTTAAAGGGTTAAAAACTATTTGATTAATTTAGGCTGCACAACTTGTGGGAAATGTGTTTTTGCTGGGCTTCCCGAGGCAAGAAAATCAACCCTTCAGTCGATTATGAACTAGGCAGCTAGGCTCATTACTCGTCTCCCTCGCAAATTTCACATCTCTACCTACAGTCATGACTGATGTCCTACACTGGCTTCCCATTGCCTCTCGTATCCAATACGAGGTACTGCTCTTAGTCTTAAGAACTGAACAGTTCTAGTTCCTAATTATCTTTGCAACTTAATGGGCAAACCTCTGTCTGCTGTCTCTTCCCGCCCTCTCCGGTCTGCAGATCGACTTGATCTCCTAGTTCCTCGGACAAGGACTGCTATCGTAGGACATTCTATGTGGAATGACCTCCCCTCAATCCGTAGTAAGATTTTAGTCGGGTCCCACCCTCATCCCTTCGTTGCTTGAAGACTTTCTTATTTTCTCAGGCTGCCACGCTGAGAGCGCCCCTGAATAGACAGTACTGTAAGAGGCGCTTTACAAATTCTCAGATACGATACGATTAGACGTCGGCTCTGCGCCTTTGACTCAACCGTCGGTTGCTATAGAGGCGCCTGTGCAGACTGTGAGCGTGCGTCCGTAACTAGAGTCAGTATTCAGCTAGTAAGTATAGTAACTAAAACTTACTAGCACTGACAACGTTTCAGAGTAAAGCGCTAAATTATTTAAAATTATACAAAATTAAGAATTTGCTACAACAATTTTATTTTATTTTCTCCGGATTTTATGGTGTTCAGAAACGTTGTGGACCTTGTGGGTGGGGCCCTATAAGCCATGGCTTAGTTGGCTTATGCTTTAATCGGGCACTGGAGATACTAACACACGTACAAAGAGCCAGACCGTAGAATCAATAGATCAGCTCACCGTTTCAACTATGTCATCACATGTCTCACATTCAACAGCTGTTTTATCCCATTGGTTGAATATGACGAATATCTTTGGTTTGGAAACTTTTTTCGCAATTCGTCTTAGCATCTCCTTGTCCTACAGCAAAATAATATCTTACGGATTAAAGAAATCTAAAATATCAGTGATGATTGTGATGACTCGTGTCATAATCGTAATCGTAAATTTCAAATTGCTAAAGCACTACTCTAAAACTAAGCGCAGGGCACCAGCTTATTCACGAGCGCTGACTGCAATTATCACTCATTCATTAATCATTCATTACATAAATTTATATAGCACCACTTCAAAGCTACTGCTCAGAGAATCTCTTGACCCCAGTACGGCTAAGCAGGACAGTTTTGAGTTTACAATAGAAAGCGTCGGAGCGGACCCTGGGAAGCAAGCACAGCGCCAAGGGAAACCCGTTCCAGAGCGTTCTACCAATGACTGAAAAGACGCGTTTCTGCTTAGTGGATGTACGGGGGAAATGGACGAGAAGCACACTCTGTTTGGTAGAGCAGAGGGAGCGACGACCCACGGCATCTGAGGTAGGATAGTAGAGGGAGCGAAGATAGGCACCGCCATACCAAAACAGCAATCCAGTATGTGATACACTGCAGAGGGGGAGCCAGTGCAGCACTTCTAGCATGCAGTCAGAGACGTGTCCAGATCTGGTGATGCGTCCGATGAGACCTACAGCAGAGCGTATGTCCCGGTCTACGCACTTCAACCGCTCAGCTGGAAGGCCAGCATAGAGTGAGCAGCAGTAATCAAGTTGGGCTGTGATGAAGTTATGAATGAGGGTGAATGATGATTGCAACATGATGACAATGCCTATGATGATGATTATGACGATAATGATGTTTACTAAAACAATAAATATTGTACTTAGTATGACGTTGCTTCTTTGAATAATAATTGTTATGATTGTGAGAATAATAAGCCGAAGATGCGATTGTCTTGTAATGAATAATGATGAATAGCCTACGAGATAATGAAAACGTTGAGGCAGTGATGTGATAAAAATATGCTGACAAGCTGACTGACCCCGGCTGAAAAACTGGATGTCGCATCAACGACAAGGACAAATACCGCTGCTTCACTCAAAAATTGCTCAATGGAAGCGTCAGTGATATCATCAACGTCGGTTCCCGGGCTGCAGACAGAATGACCATTGGAACATAGGCTACTCGCATAAAATTAATTTCTACAGTCTGGTCAAATATAAGTCTATGTAATCAAATGTAATATATTCTAATGTAGCCTACTGTTCTCTAATGTAATCAAAATAATGTAATCATTATGTGATGTAATCTAATGTTGTGTGTGTGTGCGTGTGCGTGTGCGTGCGTGCGTAAGTGTGCGCGCGTGTGTATGTGATGTGAGCACTGTTTGCCTACTACAATACAATAAAATACAATAAAATACTCGTTTATTGAAATTCAAAATCTTATACAAACGCAACTTCTACAAATGGTTCGGGGCTCTATGGGAGCAGTATAAATTAAGTCAGAAGGTGTTCTTGTACAGGATGCGGGAAATGTAATTGCGATCGTCTTTTTCAGGTAGGGTAAAGTTATGCGTCCTTGCTCGGAGGTTATGTCCACTACTGCGGGGTGGAGGGAGTAAATTTCGGAGAACATGGTAAGGTTCTCTTATGATAGCTTGAAAAAGCCTATTGTCCGACTTCATGGACAGCTGAGCCATGGCCTTCTAGATCGTTAAATCCAGAGGGCCATGGCTGAGCGGCCCATTCAGCAGTGGCAGGCAGAAAACCGCAACGGATCATTTTCTAAATAGGTGGTCTATCTTCTCTCTGTCTTTCTTGTTGGTGTAACCCCACCATGCCGAGGAGGCGTAGATGATATGCGCCACCGTTGTTGCCATGGTGATGTCGTGAAGTGCTGCCGGTTGGAGTCCGTGCGAGCGGAGTACTCTCAAGGCATACAATGAAGAGGAACTTGTGGCTAGAATCTCGTCTGTATGGTTTGCTATGCCTAGGTTCGATTGCAACGTGACCCCTAGTATCTTCATGGACTCGACTCTTTCTGCTTCCGGTAAAACCTCTTGAATTGGTCCACGTTTAGCCTGTCTCTTTTTGTAGATTACCATCTCTCTTGTCTTGGTGGCGTTTAGACGGAGATTGTTCGCCTCTGATAAAACTCTGTTCTTAAGGATATAGTAGTAGTAGTAGCTCTTGAAGAGGTTCTATATAAATTTAAAACTACAATTAAGTGAGTAGCCTTTTAATAATGTAAGTCAAACGCTCACATTTTACTATGTGTGTGTGTCGCTGTTGGATCAGGAAAAGCCCTACAACTGTTGGCGGCTACTTCGAGCGCTTCTGACGATCGCTTGCAGATGGTATACTTTACGAAGAATGGTAATGGCTCGAGAGTTCATTGATAGCCTATGATGCAAAGCATATTCGAACCCTATAGTGCCCTATAAGACTACATCCGCAATATTCTTGGCAACAGGTGATGTGTTGCTGAAATCTTTATAATCCAGTTATGAAGGCCTACAGGAGGAGCACGTGGAAATTCCGGACCGTTCGTTTTCAGCTGTTACCAAACGATGATGATTGTAGGCGTTAACAAATCATCATAAACGAGAATAGTTCACGCGGTTTTCTCGGAAAGCATCACAGAAACAAAGTCGGACGCAATATAGGCCTACCCGTGAATACAAGAGACATTTGCAAGCAAACGGCTTGAAACCTAACAAAGTAATTCATTCGGAAGGACAATTGAAAGTGACCTTTTTAAAATTATTAATTAATCACTATATAAGTATTAATTAGTACACCCTCTGTAGGACCGACACCTAATTAGTATATATAATGAATAAGGTATCAACCGATGGCACAAGCAGATCAAAGCTGTAATTACAACCGCGTTGTATCACCATCATCGTCGCCGTCGTCATCATCAGCATCAAATTATTCTTAATCAGCGTCACCATCATCTTAATCTTAATCATCATGATCAAAATCGCTTGATTTTGTGATTTAATAAATTCTAGCACAATGTGATGTCAACTCACGTGTCCATAAGTACGACACCATTCAGCAACGGGAAATCCTCTCTTGGCAAGTACAGTGCAAGTTTGCGGTCGTTTATTAACCTCAACTGCTTCAGAGACAGATGACATTTGACATAGTCCTATCAGAAGAATTACAGGTATTATGAAAGTCGGATAACGAGACAATGTAGGCCTATATATTACAACTGTGGTAATGGTAATGACTTTGCTATCCGTAAAAGACGATTGAAAAACGTTTTAACAGCTTCGAGTTAACACGATAATATGTGCCTACAACTATACTATATAGACATGATATCATTTAAATCCCGTGAACTCTAGGCCTAATACACGCATTGTTCATGCATGATTTCTTATGTTGAACAAACTAAATAAAAATAACGCAACATTCTTATACCATTATGTCATTCCCAATAACAATTTCTTTTTACTTTGGCCAAAAAGGTGAAATCCCACAAGATTTTGTGCCAACTGCAATTAGCCAGTTTTTTTAAATACGGTAGTGACGCGAGGTCTTCTCAAACGTTAGTGGACTAGGTCCTCGTAGTCTAAATAGTAAATACGGCATTGGTCATCATACTCTTAGGCCTATCTGTTGACTGATTCAACTTATCCCTATTTTCAATACCATTATTACCATCGGTTAACTGTATCAGAGTCGGATAGGGCGCTTGGAGCGAGTTCTACGCGCGGCTGCGCGACTGATTGGTGGCATTCCTAAGTCGGGTCATGTATCCGACTATATGCGGGATGTCCTGCACTGGCTGCCACTACCACAACGCATCTCTTTCAGGGTCTCTGCCTTCGTTTGGCGAAGCCTCGTTGGTACCGCACCTGCTTATCTGCAGGAGCTTTGTCGCTCTATCTCTGCCAATATAGGCCGCCGACCCCTTCGCTCTGCAGCCCGCGGTGACCTGAGTGTCCCATTTGCACGCACTTCTACTATGCAACATCGGGCCTTCTCGGTTGTGGGACCGAGTATCTGGAATGGGCTTCCTCTTGAGCTCCGTCTCCTACCTAGGAACTCTTCACCTGCATTTTATACCTCTCTGAAAACTATTCTTTTCAGCCGTGGTTGGGCCGGGAGCGCCTCTGAGTAGATATCTTGAAGGGGCGCTATATCAAGTTTCATTGATTGATTGATTGATCACATTCTCACATGCGCGCAATGTTAACAATGGCCGCACCCAAATGGTCACCTCTTGTGACTCCAGAACCTCTGGGTAATGGTCAAATTTGGGGTTCCCCAGGGCTCTGTCCTCGGTCCACTTCTTTACCCTTTGTATACGGCTAACATGTCTGCCATCTTCTCAAAACATCTGTCAACTGGTCACCTTTACGTTGACGACGTGCAAGCCTTTGTCCATGGACCCCATCTGCTCAGCTTGCTCTTACCGGTCGCATTGATGCTCTTTCTCAAGACCTTCAATTCTGGATGTCCTCCGATCGGATTTTTCACTCAATTCATCTGGCTTTGTACCCGACAGCAACTTCTTAAGCTCGACTTCGCTCTTCTTGCAACAACTTTTCCATCTTTCACCTTCTCGTCCAGTGTCCGTGACCTAGGCGTTGTCCTTGACAGCACACTCACCTTCTCAGAACACATCAAGAATCTCACCCGTTCCTGCTACTTCCACCTGAGACGTCTCAGAGCAATTCGACGTTCTGTCTCCTCCTCGGTCTTTACGTCCATAGTCCATGCCTTTATCTGCTCCCGTGTTGATTACTGCAACTCTATTTTTGTAGGCCTTTCTAAAGTGCGCCTCTGCTCGCTTAAATCTGTGCTTAATGCGGCTGCTAGCCCGACTGCCCAGCTTCTCGCACATCGCCTCCTATATGTTAGAACATCTCCTCTGGGCTCTGGCTCCCTCTCACTGCTCGTATCCAGCATATGGTTTTTGTTCTCATCTACCAGTCTTACTCTGGCCTAGCTCCTAAGTACCTCTGTGACCTCATTCGCCGACCTATCTCTGCCACCTCTCACCGTCCGCTTCGCTCACTTGATCGCCTTGACCTTCTTGTCCCTAGAGCGAGGACTGCCATGGCTAAATCTCGAGCTTTTGCCTTCATTGGCCCTTTTCTGTGGAAACAACTTCCTACCAAAGATGGGTAACTAATAGATTAGATGCTAATCGATTAGCTAATCGATTAGACCAACAGCTAATTCTAATTCTAATCATCCGATGCTATTTCTAATTCTAATCGATTAGCCATTTTCAGCTAACTCTAATCGAAAAACGATTAGCTGATCGATTAGATGTTTGAAAATTAAGCTGAGAACGCGTTCATTAAGAATGAGTTCATTGATATTGAGTTTGAAGAATATACTGACTTACTTATTTATCTGAAAGCTGCTTCGTACTTGCAATTATCTGTTAATTGTTATATGTCCATTCTGCTCATGTAACACTGAAAGATTTGCTCGTTTTCATGTTCTTCATCTACAGCATCGCTGTGTTCTTGTAACCTCAGCTGCCATGGAACGCGTGTTTAGTTCTGCTGGCTACATCGTAAACGCCAGGTGCACTAGGCTAAGTGATGCACTGATTCAAGACACGCTAATTGCAAAATGCAATAGTGAACTTATGCAGTATAGCAATGTCAATAACCAGCATGGATTGACCGATGTGGTGTTGCTTGCTGGTTTGTGGACTCCCATGTAGCAGTTGTGCAGCTTTAGGTATTGTAACATACTACAGCTTTAGGCACTGTGATAGGCTACAGCTTTAGGTATTGCAATAGGCTACAGCGTTAGGCATTGTAATAGGCTACAGCATTAGGCATTGTAATAGGCTACAGCAACTTGCTGTAGTAACTTGCTGCGCTTTGATCAAGATTTGACAAATTCACGAAGCAAATAAAAATTATATGTATCGAACTATCAATTATCAAAATCTAATTCTAATTGCTAATCGATTAGCTGCTGCTAATTCTAATTCTAATCGATTAGCAATCTATTGTAGGTAATCGTACCCATCTGTGCTTCCTACATCAACTCGTTCTTCAATATAAACCGGTGGTCCATGTGCTTCCTTTCGCTGTCTTAGGACCACTCTTTTCGCTCGGGTCTTTCACAGTGGGAGCGCCTCTGGTTGGTGTGAGAGGCGCTTTATAAATTTATGGATACAAGACAATGTGATAGGCTAATCTCACCTCAAATATTTGCTTATCAAGCGGTCTGTCATCTGTTTTCAAATATGGTTTAAATTCATCTGAACCACGTATTTCCACATTGAACAGTGAAGTTTTTCCAAGTCCGCATGGCATTATTTGCTTTTTCAACAGAGCGTTGATTAGGGTGCTCTTGCCATTTGACGTCCTTAAAGAAGATAAAAAGGTTGTTTGCAATTAAACATAAACTTCAATTCAATTCTCTTGCTCCCTTGAAAATTCATTATTAGGCTACTTGTTTTTATACCCGAGAAATACATATAGCCGAAAATTTGTGGAAGACAGAAAAAGGGCATCTGTAACGGTTACGGCTCCTACAAATCTAGCACAGAGAAGAAACCGCGAAAAGCGACGGCGTTGAAGCGCTGAAAAACACCATCACCACCACCACCACCACCACCACCACTGATCCTCTGGAAACTGGACTCGAACCTCCTTCGGACTACTCTATCTGACAACTCCTCTGACTAGACGCAGCGCTCGTGAATAAGCTGGTGCCCTGCGCTTGGCTTTCGAGAGGCGCTTTAGAAGTTTGAAGATTGTGATTACGATTCCGATTGGAGGTTCTTGGAAGATGATATACATGTAGGACCTAGTCTGCCGACGTTGAAGTACACATATTCTATAATAGTCTTCAGTTAACTGGATAACACGTAGTGAGCTTCAGAGTTTGAAATTCCACAGTCTGTTTAAGAATTATTGGAGATCCCTGTTGCGTTTTACAATTGAAAATTCCATGGTCAGTGTCAGAAGGTGAAATTCCTTACTTTCCAAAGACAACGATCTTAACATCTTCGTCACAAAGGATCCCGTAAACTTTATGTGCTTTTGAATGGAGCTCTTCCATCATTAGCGTGTACTTCCCATCAATGACGTCGCT
>JACEVL010001094.1:242500-304122 GCA_020284085.1 Aporrectodea caliginosa
ATAAAACTTCTTTTTGCAAAGGCATCAATTCTAAGTAGGGTGAGATCATGTGGTCTGGGTCGCGTATTGTATGGAGTGACCTTACGGGGAGGGTTAATTTTGTTACATGACACCACGGGGTTCCATTCAAAAGGGCACGAAGGATCTCATCCGAAAAATTCATTGAAAAATGAGCAGGGTCGAGGCCATACGTATGCGTCGCCATAGAATTTCCAGTTCTTGAAGCGTATCAAAGTCAAGATAGCTACATGAACATAATATGCATAGCCTACGGGAAGTTGTAGACAGAGGTATGATTTCCTACCTCAACAATAGGACTATAGTGTATCCTGCCAGGGAATATCAATATCGTTAATTGTATAACGCGTTATCCGAGAATTCACTGCTGAGATATTACGTACTTTTTAGGAAGATATAAGAATCCAGACTGTTCGCGCGCAACTTTTACATACGTTTACACCTTGACAGTCGAGTAGTCGACACCCGCCTCTGTATTCGCCGTATTAATAGCCTACCACGTGTATAATACCACGTGTGAGGGCAGGCGTTCCCCAAACCGTACACTACATAGCGTTCTTCATGGTTATAATGATACTCAACTATTACGACGCCACCACATCATTATTTCTGAGATCATAAATCGAACAATTTCTGAGAAGTCTCTTAACCAGACTCCGTGAAACAGCCATGGGTATTAGGCTAAGTATCGACTTCCTTTTTCTTAGCCTCGGTATATGACAGCGACTGACCAATCCTCTCCTTCGCGACCTAATATTTGCACTTAAAGTGCACGGATAGCGAGACAGTGCTCATTTTGTAGCTTAGCTCGCTAGGGGACGCAAGCGGAGGAAATTTCGCAAGTGGCAGAGACTTAAATTGAACACCGGCCTCTCGGTAGACAGTCCGGCATGTTAACCAATAAGCTCTGTCAGCATTTCCATTCATTAATTCATAGCATTTATATAGCGCCCCTTCGGGAAGCTACTCAGAAGCGCTCCTGGCCCAGCCACGACTAAAGAAAAAAGACTCGAGGGACTTGTAGAACCCTGCCGGTATCACGAAATAGAGTATCCGTCCTAAGACTATCCGGGGGGATGTATGAATTTATCCCCTGGATGGAATAAAACGGTTTAGAGTATCCGGGGGATAAACCATTCTATCTCCCATCGTCATACGCATCACGATAGCCTCGACGAAAATCCAGCCAAAAATCACCAAAAACGAAGTAAATTAATTTCAGGTCGACGTACAAACTTAAAATATTTTGTGTACAATAAATCCAAACAGTAGGCCTACGACTGAATACACTTAGAAACCGCCAAAAATGCAAACTAAACCGAATACACCATTTCGCTAAAGGGGATACTCATGTATGGGGGATACTCTATTTCGAGACACCGGCTAGCTCACAAGTAAAGAGCGAAGCATAAGCGGGAAGTCATTCCAGATAGAAGGTCCCACAACCGAAAAAGCACGGCGCTGCTTAATAGCCAAGCGAGCCCGTTGAACTAGGACCTCACCCCTCGTCCATGGAGGGTAGATAAGACCCCGAGTGTTCTATTCGGGTCCTATATGAAAATGTGGGTCGTATAGCGGAGGAGGGGAGGGAGGTAGGAATCAACCCAATGCAATCAACAAGGGGAGGGTTAATTAAGACCAGTGCGGAGTGCGGACGTCCGGTGGCGCGTTGGATAACAGCTGGCGTAGAGAGCGAGAGGTACCGAGTTCGAGCCCCGTAGGGCGGATTTGCTTTGTAGGCTGCTATTAGCGCCGTGTATTGCAGGCTGTCTGTTCTGTTAGTAGTTAACTAGTTAAGATTGTTTCAATTGCATAACATGTAAATTTTGTCAGGCGCTTAATTAAAGAAAAGATATTATTATTATTATTATTATATAAATTTGATACTATAGATTTTTAAACACTACACAAGTATGCTGCAAGAGAGTTGTCTGTACTGCATTAACATAACATAACAAGTGTTTGAAGTGGTTCAGAATTAACGTGGAACATGATTAATAGCCCAATTTTTCTAGCTTGTTCTTAAACGCTGTGATAGTGTCAACTGAGACAGCACTATCATGCACAAATCTACAACCCTAATTGGTCATGAAATTTAAAATGAAATTAATAACTGTTAGCAACTATAATAATAATAATAACAATAATAATAATAATAATAACGTTAACTTCAGAACGAAAACGCTCTTCAGATAGTTTCTTAGAGCCTGAGGGATCACTTCTACCTCGGACAAAAAAAAATAATAAAAAAATAATAATAATATAATAATAATTGCCATTGGCTCCAATGACATCATAACCATCCGTTGAACGGATGATAATAATAATTATAATAATAATAAATAATAATAATAGTAGTAATAATAATAATAATTTAAAAAAATATTAAAAAATAATAACAACAGAGATTTGAGTACTGAAATACGTAGGCAGTGAGTAATTAGAAAAAACGATTCAGAAGCACTTAATAAATGAAACATTGAAGAGATCACAGCATATGCCCACAATATTTTTAATGGAATATGAAACATTGCCACAGCAACACAAAAAGCAAACATAGGCAGAGGGGCATAGAGTGAGGAAAACCAAAGAAATGTGCAAAAACAGCGACTGTGGAGTCTGGGCAGTTGGAGAAGAAAGGGAGGCATATTAAAAGCTGTGGTTCTGTCTTCCTTTTCCATTTTTAATTGAAAATGAAAATTTAAACAATTCAGGCAAAAGACTAATTCACAAATAAACATGCAGGTTTCTTAATATTTTCCATGGTCCTCAAATAGTGCAAATTAATGGCAAGATATCATATCAATCAAACTCTAATTGCAAACAATGATTCCTGCATCAATGGCAACCTACGGAAATTGTTTTAAGCGAATCCTTAAGGTTAATCAAGAAACTCCAAAATCTCAGCAAGAAACATCGTAATTTGTATCGTCATTCACGTATCATGAACTGGTCTGAAGTTTTGATATCAGAGCATTGATCCTTGTCCTGAAGAAACAGTAATAAATAACAATAAATAAGAAGTATGTATTTATGTATGTATAATTATAATATACAGTATAGGTTCCCCTGATATACAATAACTTCTCACATTCAATTATTTGCTTGTATATATAAATTTGTTTGTTTTTATTTAAATGTATTAATCTTGCCATGTACGGTGCTGTGCGTTTGCAAGTGCTTCTCAATAAAGAATATTCTTACTTACTTACTTACTTACTAATAACAATGGAAATAATCATTAATTTTAGTACAAAATGAACAGAAAATGTCATGAAATCATGAATTCAACTTATATGTTATGCTATTATGCAGCTATTGTTTATTGAAATGAACTTTTTTATGCTAGAAACTCATTTCACTTCAGTAGGTGGTGATGCTATCGAACTATTTCTGTCCATATTATTAATTTCACGCCATTGAAAAACACAATTTAAATTGTTTTAAAATCATCTTAGGATGGGCATAATTTCACGCTCATTTGAAAACACAAATTGGAAATTTTAGCATTCTAAATTATTCTCCCATTCTAGCATTATGATTATTATTATTTTCCACCAATCCAACTTCTACATAAGCAAGAATTCTTTTTATAATCCAACTTCTATTTAGGTAAGAATTCTTTTAATCAATCCAGTTTCCATTTAAGCAACAATTATTTGTCATCAATCCAACTTCTATTTAAACAATAATTTGTCATCAATTCCACTTCCATTTAAGCAAGAATATTTTCATCAATCCCACTTTAATTAAAGCAAAAATTATTTTCATCAATCAGACTTTTATTTAGCAAGGATTCTTCTCGTCGATCCAACTTGTATTCGACAAATGCTAAAACCCATAGGCCTACAATGGGGAATAATCTAGATTGCTAAAACAATATATTACCCACATTTTCAAATCCTTTTTAATCCGTTTTAGGACGGGCAATAATAATAGAAATAAACTTGACAGAATCACAGAAAAACCAATCGTACGTGATGCTTGATGCTCCGTGTTGCATGGCATCCAACTTTCCAACAGCCGACACCAGTTCATCGACTTCAGAACCGGACACGAGATTCAGACTATCCAACGCCACCTTTAAACTTTTGTCAAGCTCTCTACAAAATGCAATGGCCATCACATATGAAGGAGCAGCATAAAAGCCCCGATACACAGGCACATCTAAGTGCAGCTGGTCATAGGTTCTGAAAATGTACTTCATAAATATTCAGAAATTCATATAACTTAATCAGGAATTCAACCAATCCGCTGCCCATCAGTCTGTCCGCCCACCAATTCATCACTCCATTCTTTCACTCATCCATCCCACTGTCCACCCACCCACTCATTTGTTTCCAATCAGCCATACTTCATTCATATATTAGAATCAGATTATAACAAATAATATAGTGCGTAAGTTTAATGGCGTCGTGTCAGTTAGGGTCAGGTTAGGCGTCGTGAAGGTCAGTTAGGGTCGTCGATATAAACCTGGTATCGTTCGGCGTTCGCGCAGCATGTCCAACGATACTGTATTAATCCTTCAGCCCACGATACTACATGTATAAGTTGCCGTAACTTCTACTGCGCCCGTGTCTAATGCACAAGGCATCAACCAATGGTGCACCAAAACCATGATTAATGAGTTCAATATCCAGAAGATTCATTCACCAAAACAGTGAGGCAGCCTAATCGACCTCACAATTATGTACAACCCTTTAAGGACAACACTAATTATATCCCTTCTGTCCCTTACCAGAACCTTATGCCAATTGCATCATATACGGTAATAATAGTTCATCCCTTGAACCGAAGTTACATATTTTGAATGCTTTATTATTCTGTCGAATTCGTTATAATCAGTGGCGGTGTCAGTTGTCTTGAGTGCCAATAAAGGAATATAATAATAATATGGTAGATAAGTAATTAGAAAGAGGTAGACCTTAAGTAGAGAAATTAAATAAGCAACTGAGCAGAACAGACAGACACAGGGAGAAAAAGAGTAGTACGGACAGATAAACGGAGAGAGTAGAATGGACAGACACAGTGAGAGAGAGAGAACAGACAGATACAGATACAGTGAGACAGAGAGACAGAGAGAGACAGAGAAAGAGAGAGACAGACAGACAGACAGAGACAGAGAGAGACAGAGAGAGACAGATAGAGAGACACAGAGAGAGAGAGACAGACAGACAGACAGAGGGAGAGAGTTCCAAAATGTAGGTACAGCAACCGAAAAAGCTCCTTCACTAAGAACAGTTCCTGATTTAGGCATGACCAGACAAACATAATCAGATAATGGGGAACCACATATATGTAAAATCATATCAGACTGGATAAGATTTGATTGTTGACTAACCTATGGACCTGATGTTTCAATTGTTGGCTAACAGGTACCACATCCGGGTGGATGTGTTTGAGGAAGACGTCCTGCCCAATTTTAGTCTGGTTTGTCGGGTCATAGGCATAGACGAAGGCACATATGACAGTGGAGAAAATAACGGCACTCAAGCCACTGACTCCATCAACCTATAAAAAATTCTATTTTAATTAACTCAGTAATTAAACTGCACTGAAACTATTTAATTCAATTCAATTTGTTTATTGATCCGAAGACCAGAACAAAATTATATTTCACAGTAGCTAAACAAAGCGTAAGTATAATCATTATGGATATAGCCTACTATTGTCACTGTATGTACAAGGGAGCAACGGGATCACCCGAAGTGAATAATTCCGCTGAAAACGGATTCCCAGAACACTAACAACTGTCTCCATATCATGTCAAATGCTCCCAAAAGTGCTGGCGGGTTTTGGAATCCGCGCCAGACCCCTAATCGCAGGGGCTAGTGCAAATGGTGATGCAATCGGTTGCTTTTGGCACACTCATTAGTCCCTGTGCCAACAATTTAAAGCTTTGACTCCCCCTTCAAAAATTCTTGCAGACACCCATGAACAGATTATGCCATCAAATATTCCGAATGTAATTATTGCATCCAAGACTTCAAAGAACTGGAGGATTACCATTAATAAATAAATATCAATAAAAAATACCTAGTTTGAATTCAGAGGACCGGACCAAATGGTCCTGCTGGCTCCCCTGCATATTATTATATAGTATTGCACCATTCCTAAAGCGCTTCTCACAGAATGAGCCTTTCAGAAGTGCAAATGATAACGTTCTGACGATAATACCTCTTGGAAGACGTCATCCTTGGTTTTGAGAGTCTAGCTGGTCCAATACCATATAATTTTAATGTTTTTAAAGAAGCATTTATAAAACGCCACTATCTAGTGACCAAGCATCAATCGATGGTGCTGAGCAATTGTGAGTGAAAGACTTGCTCAAGGTTCCTACAAAGTAACTGTCTCGGGAAGTGGATCGAACCCGTACTCTCCGTGTTGCAAGGCAAGCGCTTGACCAGGCAGCTGCCATGTCTCCTTCATAGGCCAACCACAACCCTAACATTGCCTTGATAAGCAAAATTGCTGATTATCCACTCAAAATGCCAACCTATTAGATTTTGTTTTAGTTCGTTTAGAATGCTTCTTCAAGCTAGCTCATCTGATAACAAATAAGTTTAGCAACTCTTAAAATGGATGGATGGACCCAGATTTTAAACAACGTCTTACCACAACAAAGGCTGTTGACGTCTGCAGAAATTATTTTAGCTTAATATAGCTCAATCGTTCCTACGAGAAAAGTGTTCATGGGGCCCTTCCATAGACGAATATCACCACCATTCCCAAGCATACCAACCTATCAAAAGTTTGGTTTTTACTCATTTCACTAAAGACAGTGCAAAGCATTAAAATAAAACCGAACAGCACAAAAATGCAAAGTACTAAATGTAAGCCTGGTCCGTGCCACCGCTTATGACAATGCATTTTATTGAACAGAAAATTGTCTCAGGGGCAGTTAAAAAAACAGTAACGGATTTCTTTATGCAAAATAGAAAAGAGCCAATTTGTAGCTGACAGTGCAGCATATTATATTATAAACCTTCATTTCCAAATAATTATGTGCCAACAACCAAGAACTCAAAAACCCTGTAGCAAGCCTATCGTTTCTTCCACAAATGGTACTTTCAGTTACCAGCAGAAACTATGGGTTCTTACACTTAAAATCGCAAAACTGTTTCCAATTTAAATTCCTTGCTGACAGTTTGAGGTGGAATAAATTCAAATGTGCAGCATCAACTCAAGCTAGCAGCAGTATCAAATACAACTGCATTTGATACAATACAACAGTTATTTGATACGGCTCTCCTACAAATTTAAGAAATGCACAATTGTGAATCAAGGTCTTGCACAAGGTTCTTACACAGTTACGGTTTCAAATCCCTGCTACGACATAGACTTGTTTTGAGATATCTGTTCCACATAGCCATGTCAGCTATAATGAGTACACTGACCGTACACTGTTGGTGGGAAGACGAGACGGCGAGGGAGAGGACCGCCAACCGCCCTCATATGCCAAGGCTAAAAAAATTAGGTCGCTAACACTTCATACCCATGCTGCCTCTCACACTAGCTCAAGAAACTACGTGCTCTTCTCTTCCTCTATCAAAGATTTAGTGTGTGTTGCTAAGTATTGGAACAGAAATTGTCTCAGGGGCAATATACTGAGGAAGGCTCGAAACGTCACAAAAGCACCCTAACTATTCATTAAATTTACATTGCCCTCTAAAAATGATATGCTCTGACGTGCACTCATCATAATAACTACACTTCAACTTCAAAATTTAGTTCTCTGAAGAACAATGCAAAGTTAAATGACTTTATACAATAGATATAATAAGGCTTCTCATTCACTTTTTACAAAGCATAACAGAAAGTAACAATTATAATGGTGACTTAACAGCGTTCTCTTTTACCACGACAGGCCTATGAACAGACATCTTGAAAAGGTTTACATAAATTATGATAAGTAATTTGAAAACTCAGGTAAAATGTAACATCACAAGCAGAACAGACTTACTGTGAAAAGAATTGCCACAAAGATCAGAGCGCTCAACAACAACAGTTTCGTTGATGCTAACATCAATGTAAAGGACCTCATAATCTGCAAAGAAACGGGAACAGTTAAGGAGATGCCACTAGTGTTGTTTTCGTTAACGAAAACTAAAACCTTCGTTAACAAAAACAAAAGGTTTTAGTTAACTAAAACTAAAACTAGAGGGAAAACGATAACGAAATAAAAACTAAAACTAAACCAGTCAAAACTAATAATAACGAAAACACATAACGAAAACCTAGCGTCTTAAGATATTCAATGTTTTTGGATATACGCCTTTTATAATCAGCACTTCATTCGCTAATCTTCCGATCTTTGGAATTTTATAAGATGTCTGAACTAAATTTAGGTGGTAGACCTAAAACTAGTGGAGTATGAGACTATTTTAAGTATCGACTAGAAACAGATTGTAGCGAGTGAATCCTTTTTGGTGCAAAAGCTGTATGCGGGAAAAATATTGCCAGACTCGGCAAAATAACTAAAACTAATAATAACTAAAACCTTTAGCATGTGAAACTAATAATAACTAAAACTTGGTGAAATAACTGAAACTAATATTACTAAAACACCTAGCATGTGAAACTAATAATAACTATAACTAAAACTCAAGGCAAAACTAAAACAACACTATATGCCACATGGACGAAAAAGAACAGAAACAGAACAAAGAACCTATATAGAAACATGATGATGATATGATTATAATTTTTTATATTCGTTTATTATGCATCAAGCACAACTTACATCACACAAAAGCTACTAAAAAGGGAAAGAGAGAAAATTAATGTCAACAGTAATAAGTGAACCAAACTACATCATGTAAGTGTGTATGTGTGTATATGTGCGTGTATGTATGTAGGTATGTATGTGTATATATATAATAATAATAATAAAAATAATAATACTTATTCTTTAATGGGTCCCTGCCCTTTTTGGTGTACCTCAGGGATCAGTGTTGGGCCCTTTGCTTTACATTCTTTACACATCTGACGTTAGCTCCCTACTACTGTCATGTGGACTCTTGCACCAGCTATATGCTGATGACATACAAGCATACGTCCACTGCCGTGCAGTTGATGCAGTGACCTCTGTTGGGCTGATGTGCCGTGCCATTGATGCCCTTTCCGATTGGATGGCCTCAAATCGCTTGCTTTTGAATCCATCCAAAACCCAGTTCATTTGGCTTGGTGGTCGCAGACAGTTGGCTGGTGTTGACCTACACCTGTTGGCCGAGACCTTCCCCCATATTGCCTTTTCGCTTACTGTTCGTGACCTTGGGGCGACACTTGATCAAAAACTTAGTCTATCGCAGCACGTCAACCTGATCACACGAAGCTGTTACTACCAGCTCCGTCAGTTGCGTGTTGTCCTAGGTCCCTCTCCCATGATGCTGCTGTGGTACTTGTCCACACCTTCGTCACCAGCAGAATTGATCATTGTTGCTCGGTTCTTGCTGGTCACCCATCTGGCTTAATAGGGCGTCTTGACCGGGTCCTTCGTTCTGCTGCTCGGCTTACCGGTCATATTCCCAAATATGCCCCAGTTTCTGCCTACATGCGTGATGTATTGCACTGGCTTCCTGCCTCGCAACGCATATCCTATAAGATAGCAGCACTTGTCTGGCGGTGTCTCACTGGTAGTGCTCCGTCCTACTTATCTGATCTCTGTCGCCCGGTTTCTGACTCAGCCTCTCGTCGAGCTCTGCGCTCTTCGACTAAGGGGGAGCTATTGGTCCCTCGGGCCCGCTCCTCAGTCAGACAGCGTCGAGCCTTTTCGGTTGTTGGCCCCTCCACTTGGAATGGGCTGTCGCTTACGTTACGCTTACTGCCCCGGAATGATTTGCCTGCTTTCTACCAACTACTCAAGTCCTTTCTGTTTGGCCGTGGCTGGGCTGGGAGCGCCTCTGAGTAGGTTTCTTGAAGAGGCGCTATATAAATATCCGGAATGAATGACTGAATGAAGCGCTTGACAAACGCACTGCTCTGTACATGTACAAGTTATGATGATTTAAGAATTCACAAGAACACAAATCACAGAAGACATGAATCAACAAAGTTGCAGCCATGTAAGGCGCAAACTCATTGTACTTTTGCTGCCACCTAGGGAATGAAGGCATGAGCTAAACCCGGGGGCCTTACGGGAATCGAACCGGGTCCGTGAAAACTTCAGGCAAGTGTGCTATCCTTTATACCATCCTCCTTTGTATGTATGCATGTATGCGTGTACGTATGCATGCATGTATGTATGTATGTGGATATTTACCATAACGCCAATTAAGGACCTCACAAAAGTGTGGCCTGTGCCAGTCTATAATATCATGCTAAGTGTCAATAAGAGCAGAAAAGTGTCAATAGCAAGTAAAGCAATGCACAGTAAACTGAAAGAGTCGCTAACACTTCATACCCATGGCTACCTCAGGGCTAGCTTAAGGGACTGCTCTTCCTCTATCACAAGACATGTGAGCTGTAATGAAGTACCTGGCTATTTGTAAAGCACTTTTTAAGTACCTTAACATGTGCAACCAAATAGTTCTCGAATTTAATGGTAGGCTGTTCCAGGAGAGTGGTCCAAGGTACGAGACAGCACGAGACGTGACCACATTGCCATGGGGAAGCAGGGGACCAATAAGTCTCCATGGCCACTGAACAAATGTTGACGAGGCTGGCTGGAAACAGGAAGGCCGAGCTCTCTGATGTAGTCAGATGCCACACCAACTATCGAAGCTCTGAATTGCCATTTCTGTCTTGTTCCCAGCCATATAGAATCTGTCGTAACCCTGAACCATTGGGCACACAATCGCCATAATCTTCGTATCTTGAAATCGTAATTATACAAACTTCTACAGCCAAGCGCAGGGCACCAGCTTATTCAGGATGGTTGCGTCAATACAGAGGGGTTTTCCAAAGGGTAGTCAAAAGGAGGTCCGAATCCGGTTTTCAGATCAAGAGAAGAGGTGGGTGTAATTTATGTCAAGAAGAATTGGAGGGCAGAGGATCCGACAAGTCTAAGTAGGTATTGGTGGAAAGTCCGGGGGTGATGGATTGAGGTGGATGATGGAGGGCGGGTGGCAACGATGATGGAGGAACGAGAATCTGCGGAATTCGGGAGGGAGAACATTCCAGAGGGTTGTGGTGGGAGTGGTGGATAATATGGCTCAGGTGGAGAATCTGAGACGATTAGTGACCATGGTCAGGCGGAAGAGAAAGACTGAGATGTGAGGATGATCGGGCAGAGCCGGTTAGCTGGATGGTAAAGAGCTCACGGAGATACTTGGGCCGGAAAGGAGAAGTAATGACTTGACCCCTTTGAACAGGTCCCAAGTTTTATACAAGGCTTTATCACTGGCTCATGGCTCTTCTGCAACCCTGTAACTATAATTCTCATCACAAATAATAATAAATAATAGCACACTTAAAGAAAAACAAATCAGAGGAGCTGCTGTATTACGTCACCCCATTAGTAATTGTAATTAGGTATAGTAATTGTACAAGTCATGAAACCTTCGTCATCCAAGAGTTCAGTGGACAAATAGGGCAGTCATGGTGTGTCGACGCGGCCAATAACTGCAAACAAAAACAAATTATATGGTGCTGAAATTCTCCACAACATACTGCATTTTAAAGGACTCTTTTAGATTAGTACTGTCATCTGTCTGGATTGTCTGGCAAACAAATTGTTATCACTCACACAGTAGAAAACAGGACAATAAAATACACCATTGGCATTGATACGTTAAGTCTATCTCCTTCCCATATATATGTTAATTATCAATTCAAAGTGACACACCGCAGCATGATTACAATTCATAGTATGAACTGATGATCACCAGTTATTACAGGAGTCGAATTCAACTGTTTCGGCAGCCATTCAAGGCGCCCATCTGTCCCACTGCTTATTTAACCAACGCCACCTGGCGAATGAAAGGCTGAGTCGACCTTTGGGATCCCGCGTCCGTGCTGATCCTCTGCCATCACCCTAAACCCCCTCTCTCTGCTCCACAAGCACTTGAAGTCTATTCCGTTCGAACGACTGTTCCCTTTTTTGGGTTGGGAGCACAACTGGGGAGTTTCCTTGTGCCTCATTTATGTCATGTTATTGTTCAAGCCAAAGCATGCAAACAAGTATCATTTCATCATTATTTTTATTGCCTAATTGAAGGCTAATTCTCTGCTGTTTCCACGATCATAATGGTAAATGTATGTAGCCCCACTTCAAGAGAAACTCCTCAGAGGCGCTCCTTACCTGACAGCACCAAACCACGATCGAAAAGAATGGTTTCCAATGCTTGTGATAAAGGGGATAAGATAGACCACGTTCATTACGAAGGCTGCTAGGCAACGTTTCCAGAAACATGGACCTACTTTTATGGAGCACTGTGGAAGTTACAGCCAGGGGGACAACCAGGTCACCTTGCATGGCAAAGCGAAGGAATAGACAGCCCGGTATGGATGACACTGACTCAAAAAGCACTCTGAGACAGACTAGGGCTCGGCCTGCAAGACAATTACGTCGTTCGATGTTGTTCATCATCCTCAAAGACAGTGACTATAATATGAAGACGATACTTATCTCATAATAGGCACCGAAATGAGAGACACAGTGCGAGAGGAACTTGACAGAATAAGAACATGGGCAGCTCAGAACAATCTGAGACTAAACACCAGCAAGTCTCGTGAAATGCGAATTGCTCGTGGCGGAAAATGGAAGGTCGCACAACTACCACCTCTTGACATGGAGACGGTAGCCTCAATGGTGATCCTCGGTGTTACAATTAGGGATGATGACCTCCATGCAACCTCCCATATTGATGTCGAGTCCTTGCCGCCTGCTCAGGTCCACTCCACGCGCTTAAGAGTGCTAAGACCGCAAGGATTACCATGAATAGCACTCCAAGAGGTGGCAAGGGCGACAATAATGGCCCGCCTCTTGTGTGCCACTCCAGCCTGGTGGGGCTTCGCCGGAGCTGAAGGATTAAGCGGTTCCAAAGAAAAATGCAGAGAATCGGTTATCTTCCATCAACGACCAAGGGAATCGAGATGATTGGCGAGACATAGGAGACTTTTGCAGGCTGTGATCTGGAGCGAAAGCTATGTACTTCGGGGATTATTTCTGGGGGTAGTGCAAAAACATTACAATCTTCGCCCCAGGCCGCACGATTGTAAGCACCCAGCCAAAGACGACAAAAACTATATACCAAGAGTTTTATATAGGAAATAGCAAACAAACCTTTCATACGAAAACAATGATAGCAATAAACTCACTATCTAATTTCTCATGTAACTTGCACCTGGATGCGGTATGACATCCAGAATGATCAATAAACGAAGATATGTATAAAGGCGATCAACAACACTGAACGGCATTTCAAGGCACTCAAGAAGAATGCCATGGTCGATAGTGTCGAAGGCCGCACTCACGTACAACAGCCGCATAAACATTGACTAGGGTGCGTGGTAAGACAGACTCGGTAGAATTAAACTTCGTGAGCACCAACTGTTGTTTGAGTAGAAAGAAATTTGCTTCAAGGTGACTAATTAATAAGCTGCATCAAAACGTCATTTTAGGTCAATGCAGAAATCCCATCCTTTTCATAATTGATTAACCTTCGTAGCTTGTCTTCCGCCGTGGGGCATTAGTGTAAATTATTTCTGCCTAAGGTTGAAACCACTCAAAGACAGTGACTACAAATATTTTAAGATAACATTAATACTAAATTAGATTACTGGTTAAGATAATAATAAATAGAAGAAGAGCCATCCCTTAAGCTAGTCTGAGAGGCATCCATGGGTATGAAGTGTTAGCGACTTTATTTTCTTAACCTCAGCATATGCCGTCTCATCTTCCCACTGAGTGTACGTACGGTCAGAGTACTCGTCATAGATGAGTTGGCAAGCCATGATTTGAACCTCTGACCTATCAATTGACATTCCAGATCGACAAACACTACACTATCGAGCACACCCAATAATAGATAAGCTAAGATTATATCAGAATAGCTACTTTGTTTTGGAGTATTACCTTAGTTTTGCTGATATCTGACGTACGAACTTCATTCAAAGCAGAATTAAGTCTTTCTTCACATTTCTTCCGTATTATTGACCTTCTAAAAAAAGATAAACAATGAAATAGTTGTTTAATAATCGGAGGATCTAAATGATCGAACGAAGAACTATTCTGACTGATGACTTGATCACTCATTCAAAAGATCGAATAAGTCATTTTTTGAGGATGTCATTGATCAAAAAAGGTACATGGTTAAGTCAAATCGATCGCAAAGATCAAATGGTTAACCGGTTCATTCAAAAGATATCAATTATCAGATAGAGCTCTATAAAATTATTTATTTAAATAATCGAAATGATCGATTGGTTCATTCAAAGAATGCAAATGATCGGTCAAATGATCTTTATTCAAATGATCTAAATGATCAAAAGGTTTGTTCAAAGGATGTAAATGATTAAACAGTCATAGTCAAATGATCATTTATTCAAATGATGTAAATGATCGAATGGTTCATTCAAAGGATGTTAGATGAAGGTTCATAAAAATGACAATGTGTTTGATTGCTCAAACAATTCTTTATTAAAGTGATCTAAATGTCATCTCAAATGTCCTCAACTGAAACCTAAACATCCTATTTTTCTCACACCTATAGTCGAGATATTTCCAAGACACGGTAAAATTATTTATCGGACTTTAAAACAAGTTCAAACAACTATCTTCACCCTATCAGATGCAGTGCTGTAGTGGTAAAATGAGAGGTGAGTACACGCTACAGTATATCCTATCAGTGGCTTCGGACAACAAATTTTCCGATGACCTTTTTTTTTTGCTTTTTCGTCTTTATTGTGGTTTATAACTTTCAAAAGTTAACGATTTTCATGTAAAAGTACGTTCTGGAGGCGAGTAAACACTGCACAGGTGAGTATACTAAGGAAAAACTTTTTTGAGGTCAGTACACGCTGTATACCCGCGTACACCCTCATCTCTAGCCCTGAGTATACTAAACACAAACTTTTCTGAGGTGTATACCCGCGTATACCCTCATCTACAGCCCTGATCAGATGTCAGAGAAATAACCCTCTGCAGGGCTGTCATTACAAGTTAATACCTTCTTTCATTGGCATCCTCAACAATCTTACGCCACACTGACTGGAGAGTTATGGCCATAACCTTTGCTTCTTCTACCAATTTACTTTCTTGTCTAAGCCACACATGATCCTGTGAAACAACACATATAAACATCAACTCGCAGCAAAATATAAAGATCATCATACATTCTTAACGTAGGTATCAAATAACATACAGTGCAATACAATACAACTACATTTGATACAATACAACAGTATTTTGGTCAAAATATAACTCATGTCAAAGGTTGAGTCAAAATCCGAAGTCACAAAAAAATCAGGCGGCTTTAAAATGTTCTGAAGAGGTACTGGATTAATGTGCCGATTCATACAATTATAAGTGAACTAGAAGCAAAACAGGTGGACAACCTGGACGGCAAGAGAGAGCAAATGCAACATCTATATTGTGCCACAAAATTTAACATATGCTCAGGTTACTCAAAGGTGTAGTGGTTAGCGTGCTGGACTGTCAATCGAGAGGTTGGGGGTTCAAATATCCACCACGGCAGAAATTTGGCTTGAGATTTCTGCTCCGCCTGCGACCCATAGCCAACTGAACTATAATGAGTTCACTCACTGTACACTGTAACTGGGAAGATGAGACGGCGAGGGATAGGACTGGCCACCCGTCCTCATATGCCGAGGCTAAGAAAATGAAGTTGCTAACACATCATACCCATGCCTGCCTCAGGGCCAGCTTAAGGCAGTGCTTCCCAAACTTATCGGTGTCACGGATAGGCAGGAATTAAATTTCAATGTCACGGACCAGCAGGAATCAAAGTTTCAGTGTCACGGACAGGCAGGAATTTTCCCACTGCAGGAGGACCGGTGCCAAATTTATTAACTATTATTTTCTCTTTTTCGCTTTCGATCACCTAAATTCCTCATAATGTACAACAGCTGATTTAAATGCATGTTCAGCCAATTATATGACTCTATTGCCTTTTTAATGCTAGCCTAATATGTCTTTTTGTAATGACTTTAAAAATACAACAGCCATTTCTTGATTCCGAAACTATTTGACTAGTTTCTTGACTCACTTTGCGGACCAGCAACTGAGGGCTCGCAGCCCGCCACCGGTCCGCGGACCACCACTTTGAGAAGCACTGGCTTAAGGGACTGCTCTTCTTCTTCTTCAGTTACAATACATTTCAAGTAAAAGCTGTATTTCCTGAAAAAGTCCCAGCAGATTTGAACCTTCGATCAGCTGCCCGGACATCAGCTTTGCATGCTTGTTTGTAGCTGGACATTCAAATAAATATTGTCCTTTCGCAATCTTTCAACGGAGCAGCTACAAGTGTCTATCAAGTTATCAAGGGGTCATCCATTTAATTATGTCAAACAAATAGGGGGAGGGGTTTGGAAAAGTTTGACAGTTGTTGACAGGGGGAGGGGGTTTGGTACAAGTTGACGTCAACAATTTTTTTCCGATAAATAAGAAAAAAATGGCGGCGAAAGAGGTAAATGACTAAAAAAAGTTATCTAAAAAATCTCGGAAAAAAGGTCATCGGAGTTCAAATCTCTAAAAAAAGGTCATTGAGAAAAAAATTTCAGCCTGTCTACGCTGCTGGTAGGGGGGTCTGGGATTGTTTGACATAATTTTTGGGGGTCTGTCAATGTTTGACAGTTTTTGACAAGGGGGAGGGGTCAAAAAAGGCCTAAAATTGTTTGACATAATTAATGGACGACCCCCAACGCCAAAGACAACAAACCCTTAATGTGTCCTCAAACTTCGTAAACTCCAGGAGTCTGGTCTGGAAGTTGTCGAGTGGGAACAATCGTGTGCTTGCCTGGATCTCACCGCTGTTTGCCAAGGCTGTCAGTAGGACCTCCTTGGCCGAAATGAAGAAGACCCTGTCCTGTGCCTCAAGAGGAGATTCCACAACGCGAAGTTCCTTCGTCAGGAAGGCTACACAACGTTCCATGAGCCGTTGTCTCGCCTTCACATCAGAAACACACGTTACAACAATTATTAGCAGAAACAACAATATTAACTAATTTGGCTAACTGTACCAAAGACGGGTAACTAAACGACTAAATTCCAATCGATTAGCTCATTTATTAGACAAACAGCTAATTCTAATCGATAAGCTACAATATTTTGCTAATTCTAATTGATTAGCAAATTTCATCAGCTAATTCCAATTGATTAGCAATTTAAGTAATCAAGCCCCTATCTGAACTCTACCCTCTGGAAAATCCCAAGCTACCCATATTACACCTTCCCTTCCTGCTCTTGGTCCCTTTCTTTTTTTATAGTCAGGTTGTGAAAGCAAATCCTGCCATATTTCCTAATAATTGCCATTCCTGGATGACACAATGTAGTAGTAGTTTCTCTTTAACGACAATGGGTGATAACAAATATCATTAGCGTCGCCCTCCTCCTTCATCCACCCTTGGGACTGGCACTGCTTGGCTCTAGGGCACCGACGAGCAGTGGCGGAATTCATGACCATTAACAATGCTAATGTTCAATGTTCATGTTCAATGAATTGTTCATGAACAATGTTCAAGTCCAAGTGTATTTATATCGAGCTACTTCCAGATCAATATCTAAAAAGTGGAGATCTTGTAGAGACACTAAGTAAATTCCCATTGACTGATTGATTGATAGCGTCATAGTACTGACCTCTTCGCTGTATTCCGGTTCCATGGCGGATCTGTCCCAGTGGTTGTTCAGGATAAAGATGTTTGGGTTGGAAAGTCGAGAGCTGAGGCGGTGGAAGAAGTCCCTCTCCTACAGAGCAACACAAAAGATAAGTAAGTAAGTAGTCTTTAATTACACTGGACAAGCGAAGCGGACAAGCATTAAGTCATATGCAATACAAAGACTACATAAATAAACTATAAGTTAAAATAAACTACAACAGTTAAACAAATTATTAAAGTAACATGTGTACAACTAAATATAACTAAAGATGGCATCGATTAACAAAACTGCTTTCAACCGTTTTAGACTTTAAAAGTCCTCTCTTGCAAAGTGAGTACTTGTCCTCAAGAGATGATGAATGCAGCGCAGCAGCCAAAGAACTGTGATTTCTGGAATAGTTAAGGGCAATTCCACGGTATTTGAAATGTTACGGACTCTACATTCAGAAGACTTTGAACCATTCATACAGACAGATGATTACTGTTTAAAATATTTTGACATTTTTCCCTGATGCTGCTTCACTCCCAGATTAGCTCAATATTAGTTAGACTGAGTTGGCTGATATGGATCATGTCTGGTGAAACAAAACGTTTGCGTTACGGACTCTACAAAAAAGAGCCATCAACTTTTTTTATTGAATGATCTATCTTGATTTTCTTTTAAACTATTATATGAAATATCTTTTGAAACACCATTCTAGAATTGCCAGGTATTGCTGTTGATTTATTCATAATTACAGTTTGTTATCATGATAAGTAATGATGTTGTGCACAATGTTCCCTCTAATTTCTTGGAGTCTGTGTGCGCATAAAATTTCTTTTGTGCAACATTTTTACAAGGAGAGTAAACTTCTGTGCGCAGAGCGGATTCGGCGGATAATCAACGTTTACGAATCTTCAACTCACTATTTTAAGCCTATATGTAGGCCTACGTTACTTAAAATTTGAGCATTTGTTTAAAATATAACGAAGTGTGGAGTTAAGAAATCTAACACGTTTTACCTGTAAAAATAGATTTATTAGTAAAACATGAGTGTTTCCGAGATATATTGTAACGTGGCCTAACCTTTAGCCTACAAACTTTTTGGTGTGTGCGCTCCATGTTTTCTTTTGTGCGCTCGTCTCACGACCTCTGTGCGCGCGCACACGCGCACAGCTTAGAGGGAACATTGGTTGTGCATTCACTAATGTACATACTGTGCGTTACGGACTCTACGTTACGGACTCTACCGTATCGATCATAAAGAAAACCTTGTTAATATTCATGAAAACAATTAATTTTTTCCTGCTACTTGCATCATTTAAATGTTCACAAGGTGTTGTACAAGTAGTTTCAGAGCTCAAATTAAAAAAATATAGTGAAGTTTATTTTGTCACAAACAATTTATAGAAGCTATTTTAACGTTCAAAAATCAGCATTGTCAAGGCTTTTAATGTTTCACAAGTCGTTATTGAGCTTGGATCAGTCTGTAGCACTGCACCAAAGTTACTAGATTGAGGCAAAGTCAACACAAAACCCTAAGCGCAAAACTAGAACTATCCATCTATAACAGAAAATTATTAATAATTTAAAATTCCAATATTTTGCTTTGAACTTTCATGGACGCAATACCGTGGAATGCCCCTTAAACGGTTTTTTTAAATGTGCATGACCAACATTATGGAATAGTCTTCCATCTGACGTGACCAAGTTATCAACCCTCGGTCTATACAAAAGCACCTTGAATCATAGACTGAAGTGTGCAATAATTGATGTTTCATCCCACACTTCGCGCTGTGCACCATCAACATCTTCTGTTTATGGCAAGACTTATAAACGCACTGTAGATGTCATTACCTATGAACACATTATAAAGCCATCTGCATTGCATTGATAGTAATTAAGGACCCAGACAGCATACAAGCAAATCCCAATTCTTACAACAGTTCATGATTATATGTTATAGTAAAACTAGAAGATGGATGAAAACATGGTATTAATGCAAAATTATTGCAGTAACATCAAAAGTCGGATGAGCATGTTTATAGCAGAAGAAGTTGGATGAACAATTAAACAAAAATTTATATATGCAACCAATGAATTGAATGAGAAGCTTTATTGTACATCACGGGGAACATAGAGGAAGAAGAGATAGGGCTAGTCATAGGGGAAAATGAAGGGTTTAAATAGCCACGTCTAATGAAAACATAGTTTATTTGTATAGCATCCGGGCAAGGAAGCATTTCTGCGACAGGTTGTCAAACATGGGAAGCTCAGTACAGTAGAAGTTGAATGAATATGAAACCATGGTGTAGACGCAGTGGCGTAACGAGGGGGGCGGCCGCCCCCAGGCGCAGCACAGGGGGGGGGCACAAAATTAGGCTTCTAACAAGAAATAAAGACGGGAAAGCAAAAAAAAGGTCATCAGAAATTTTGGCGGAAGTAAGAAATTTTTTTCGGAAATTCTTGCCCCCGGGCGCATGAACCCCTAGTTACGCCACTGTGTTGATGCTAAATTATTGCACTAAAACTACAAGTCTGATTAGCGATGAAAACATGGCTAAAATGTGTTTTAAATAATTTTACAATGCTGTACATGTTTGGGTTATATGCACCCAGCAAGACTTGTCCCTTTTTGGTGAACTGCTGAGCACCGACGCCAACAGTACATTTAAACTTCTAATGTTCTGTTAACGATATCAAGATAATTATAACGATGATGATCATTGCAAAGACAAGATGATAGTGATTACATGACAATTAATTACATGATAATTAGAAAGATGACAATGATGGTGACACGTTATTAAGAGGACTGCTGATAATTGATGACGACAACTACAATTATGACAGGGTTGATAGCGATATTGGGGTGCTTGATAGTGAAGTGGTAAGCATGCTGGACGGTCAATTGAGAGGTTGGGGCTTCAAATCCCAGCCAGTGCAGAAATTTGGTTTGGGATTTCTGTTCCACCTGTGCCTCCCAGCCAACTCAGCTGTAATATTTTATGATAAAATATTACATCGATAAATTATCAAAATTTAAAAATATGTTCAGAAATAGGTCTAACAATTTATGTAAATTTAGTCATAAGCTTCTCTTTGAAATGGACAAAAAGCATATTTGAAGTCACTAGTTTCAAATTCCATGACTTTATAGGCCTTAAATTTTTTAAATTCTAATTCCATGACTTTCCAGGATCCGCAGGACCTGTGATATGATATGCGCTGATGACAATCATCAAGATGAAGCGATAAACATGACTGACCGTCTTCATGACAGTAGCCGTTGCATTGACCACGAGAACAAAGACATCCGCATCGAGACAGTACTCGTCGATCCACTTATCAATATCTGGGCTGACATCGATGCCAGGGCTACAAAAGCCAAACTAACCACAATGACAGCTGTGAATGACCACCTAGGGGCCATCCATTTAGTACGTAGACTGTACATTGGTTGTGTACCATGGAGCTCATATATATATATATATATATATATATATATATATATATATATATATGTGTGTGTGTGTGTGTGTGTGTGTGGGGGGAGACAAAGTGTATAGCCCTGAAGGAAATTCTTCCCTCAACAAGACCGGTTAGAGTGATAGACCGTTCTATGGGAGGGGGAGGGTCCGTGTCAAGTGTGTGCACGCAAGTGGGGATGTTGCAAAACGTATGCCTGCATACAGGAGGGAGAGGTCAAAAATGTCCAGATTTCTGTGTACGTACTAAACGGATGGCCCCCTAGACACATGCCATGCAGTCCACAGTAATGTAAAGTAAAGCCACTAAAGAAGCGGTCATTTCTTTTCCCAGGGAAGGAAATAAGATTAGGTAAGGATGATGCAGGTCTACAGCAAATCTCTGGAAAATCACGCTTTATCGATATTTTATTTATTTATTTATTTGAATGAATGCACTGCACGAACTCAATAGATGAAGCATAACAAACTAGCAGCACAATGACCAGAAATGATAAATATATCAAATTAACGTAGAAATAGGTCAACGGTTTAAACGAAACCAATATCAATTCATAAGACATAAAGTATCAACTCATGAGGAGGAAGTAGAAACTGCTCAAGTCAGCCCATGATCGTGTCATTCCTCCCACTGATAGCCTGATGCGAAGAACCTACATCACTAGGATGATTTATAAGACTTGAATAAGATAGACCGACTAATTTAGATTTATTGCGACTACTGTGATGTGTGTACACCACAATGCGGTTAGCAATTGGTTTATAAAAGGATATTCTTACTTTACTTACTTACTTAGATAAACAAACCAGATGGGCATAGTGAGTACCGTAAACTGGGGCTACTTTGAACGGCGGGGTAACTTTGAACACTTTTCCAAAAAATGTTTAAACAATAAAGTCGTTGTAATTGTAAAATTTCTTTCACTGTTCATTTTCTTTGGTAGGTACGACCATAATCTTCAGTGTTCATGCAAAATTTAATAGCTTTTTGTTATTTACATATTTCTCAGACGGAAGTGAATGGTTGTGGTTTGAGAACGTTGTTTTCAAACGTGTCCAACTTTTGTTTGTACAAGGGTAACTAAACTACACAATTTTGATTGGCAGTATTTTATTCAACCTCTGACTGTACTACATGACAGCACTTTAATGATTTTGTGTATGCTTAGCTGATTTGCAGTGTAATTAGCTGATTTTTAACTCCTATATATAATATTGCTCTTATGGGGGTTACTTTGAACACCTATATATGTATGTATGTATGAATGAATACATGTCTGTATACATGTATTTATGTATACATGCATGAATGTATACATGTATGCATGTGTACATGTATGTAGGTATACATGTATGTTTGTACATTATGCATGTTTGTAAACATGCATGTATGTATTTATGCAAGTATACATATAATGTATTTTTGTACATAATGCATGTATGTAAACATGTATGTATGTAGGTATGTATGTATGTACGTATGTATATGTGTATGTTAGTATGTATGTATGTAATTTTGTGTGTATGTATGCATGTATACGTGTCTGTATGTATACATTTATACATGTTGTATAGCATGTATGTATGTATGTAATGTATAGCAGGTATGCACACATGTACATATGTATATAGGCATGAATTCATGTATACATGTATTTATATGAACTGCAGCCATATAAGACAATTTGCAGTAGCTGATAGATTTTTGTAAAACTAGCTTAGCTGTTAACTTTCTAAACCTTTTTCACTGTTTGTCACTTATTGAATGTTCTAAACATGTAGGTGACTGTTAGCAATGGTTTTAAAAACATAAAATGTGTTAAAAGTAACCAGATGAATGTGTCTTCTTTGAACAAACAGTGACATAAGTTATCATTGCTGTTCAAAGTAACCCCACACCCGGGGCTACTTTGAACACGTCATTTTTCTTTAAAAAAGGGAATAAAAATGACCCATTAAATTTTTTTACATTACTGGATCGACAGGTCCTTATATGCCCCCTAATCTAAAAATAAAATAATAATGAATTTCCATAACACATGTCTGTGGTTCTTGTTTAAACGTAAAAAGCGTTCAAAGTAGCCCCCGTTTACGGGTAGTATTAGAACCAACATAGATAATGGCTACATCAGATGATAGGAAATTGTGAATGTCAACAATATTAATCATAATCTTCTATAATATAATATTGTTACATTTATATTTTATAGCTCTTGTCAACATTTTCTTGATTGATTTTCCGTTGCATTTAAAAAATTATCTGTACAATGAATTGACCGTGTTAATTGCGCTTTGACACAACCTGATGAATTGTGAAACTGTTGAAAATGTTGTCAAAAGAAAATAGGTGACCTCGTCCCTTCTGTTCTTACCGTTGGATGGCTTTAATACTTTCTTTGATTGACTGTAATATCTACTGTTATTTAATACTGGTTTTCAGCAAACTGACTGACGATAACAATATTCTACTAGGTCCCAGTGTAGTGTCAGCTCACCTGTCTACAAAAATGATGCCCTCCTTGAGAAAGCTGCTTCGATTCTTTGGCCAGCCTATCCGAACGTTTGCGTTAAGTCGCCCCACGCTGACAGCATTTACCAGACGACTCAAGCACTGAAATATGACACCCGGTAAATTCAAAGAATTCTTATGCACAAGTAATGTCAGTCACTCTCCCAAATCTCAGCACCTCACAAAAACAGCATGAGGCAGGAATACCAGCTTCATCACTTGTGACGCATCAAAACATATCTGCTTCAATCAATCAATCAATGGGAATTTATATAGTGCTCCCTTAAGATCTCCACTCAGAGGCAGACCAGGCAGAAGAGAACAGTCTTGAACAACTGACAGAATGGAGAGGAGGGGACCCTGTGGGGACACGCACCTCTGCCAGAGGAAATCCGTTCCATGTCGTTGGGCCGATCACGGAAAGTGCCCTGTGCGAGCCAGGTCTTCATGGCAGCAGAACAGAGGCAAAGACCAGCTCGCCTTTCTAACAAAAACAGGATTGGCAAGTTGTTGCCAGCCACTGCTAATAACCGGTTTTTGCCATGGCAATAACCATCCTGGCAACAACCTCTTGGCAAAAATGGCAACAACCTCTTGGCAAAAATATTTGCCTTGACTCTACTTTGGAAAAAAGGGGCAACAACTGGCAATAACCGACAACAACTGGCAATAACCGGTTATTGTCACTGTCCCGGCAATAATAGGTTTTTGCCGGCATTAACCCAACCCTGAACAAAAAGACACCATTCTTGATAAAACTGCGTCGTCTCTAAGGCCAGCAGAAAGGTTAACCATATTACTTGATTTATGTAAAGAAGTTAATTATAAGGTCGCCTCAGCCGGGTGATGTTGGTAAACTGAGCAGTAGGACAAATTTATGTGCGCCTTGCATGGCTGCCATGCAGTTAAATTCGACTCAAGTGATAACTTGTGATCAACCATTCATACTATGAATTGTAATCACACTGGTGTTCATGTCAGTTTGAATCAATAAACGAAGATGATGATGATTATTATTATATGGTCAGTTTTGGTATTACCGGTATGTCAGAATCAGTGGTCATCTGCCCGAGGCAGGCAATGTGGCGTTAAGGTAGAAAGCGAAAAAAACTATAATTGTCGGATGACAAGACATTAGGAATATTTATACCGCCTTGGCTTTGAGCTTCAAAAAACGTCAACTGATTTACATAAGGAAATTAAGCACTCATCTGACTGACTGATTAATTGCCTGGAATACCGCTGGATGGATGTTTGACCGGTTGGACTTACTGACTGGATTAACCAATTCTGTTCAAGGAATACCATTTTCACAGCTCAATCCTGCATTAAGCACACAATACGCTGCCAACTTCCAAGCCAAGCAAGGCCTGTAAAATTCTAACATCCTCACAGGTCAGCTGTATTCTTGTTACTGTCGGCTACCTTCAAACTCGTTATTTTATCACATAGTAATCTCACCTGTGTACAGCCTAGTAAACTCATCCGTGCAAGACCATATTATCTCAACTGTGCTGCACAGCCTAATTATCTCACCTGTGTACAACCTAATTATCTCACCTGTGTACAACCTAATTATCTCACCTGTACAACCTAATTATCTCACCTGCGTACAACCTAATTATCTCACCTGTATGCTGCGTTTTTCCGTGGGTGCGTCTTCGGTGACGATGTAGGCCTCGTCAGAGTCCGTTCCCTCGACCTGGACGAAGCAATTCGTCGTGTGTCCGATGCCGCTCGGCAGAATTTTGTTCTTGAGCATCGCGTTTATCACGGTACTCTTTCCGTTCGATGTTCTTAAGGAAATATCAAGATTGTAGTTATAAATCAAGTCCCTGAATCATAAAGGAGCTAACAACTTCAGTGATCTCTGAAATTAAATTCAAATTTTAGCAGCAGACTACCTTGAAAGTCCATTAGCATCTCTGCAAAGCTTATATGTTCGAAAGCATGCAATCACACCAACAGCCAAATTACTAGCTGGCTGTTGTACTGCAACCCAATAAACGGTTTGAAAAGTGGAAATTCCTTACCGGCCCACAAAGACAACCTTCAGGCAATTCCGCTGGAGAATTTCAAAAATCCCTTTAGCTTTTGACAAGTAGTTTTCCAACAACTTCAGCTGCTCCGCACTTATCAGGCCTTGACCTTTGACGTCTGGATGACCTAAAAATCAGTGACCTGTGTATGAACACACATCCAAACTCTTCTCCCTTGGCAACTTACACATGTGAAAGTTCAAAAACCAGATTGAAATCATAACCTAGGCAACGATTTCAATCTGGCTTTTAAACAGACTCTAAACATCTGTGGCACCTGTCGCTCCACGTAATTGTAGTAATAAAATATGGAATCTTCAGTTAGCTTCATGTTTTGTTTATCTGACTTGCTACTTAACAGGGTTGATATTTTCAATTTAATTCAATTTTATTGATCCAAACAGAAACAACATAACAAACATAAACGATTGATCACAATTCTATCATGACTAAAAGGTACATCAAATTTAAGTAATGCAGGAGGTAAATGAACAACAATGAATATAACCAATTAGTCGGTAGGTATACATACATTACAAGAACTAACATAAGTAAGATGATATGGGAGCAACAGGCACCCCAAAGGGACAAGTCCCGCTAGGAGGGGGCCTAAGTAGCACTGAAGAAAAAATTGCAAGATGACGGAGGTAACTGATAATCAGAATAAGGGAAACACTGACTTGTGTATTAGTGGTAGTATGGTAAAAATAAGTTAAACAGTAGAGGAAATGATCTTAACTAAAAACTAAAGACTATATTACGTGCTCCAGTGTGTGTGCTCGCAGCATACGCTTGAACCATAGCAGGGTGGAGGAGGTACGGATACATAGAGGTAGATTGTTCCAGAGTAGAGGGCCCTGATACTTGATGGATAGTTTACGAGTGTTTGTTCTAACGAGTATTAGTTTATAATCCGGTTTACTTCTTGTATTGGTGGTGAATTGGGTAGGGGTGAAGTAGCCAATAAATGAAGTTGGTAAGAGTTTATTGTGGTATTTAAACATAAATTCACAAGTTTGAGTGAAGTTAATTTGTGTAATAGATAGGAGCTTGAGCTCTTGAAATAGAGGTTGTGTATGTGAGTTTACGGGAGATTTGGTTATAATTCGTAGAGCTTTTTTTTGTGCTATTTTTAGTTTGTATAAGTGCGTGGGATAAGTAGAGGTCCAGATGAAATTACAATAAGTAAAGTAGGGATAAATGAGTGTATAGTATAGGTTGATCAGTATCTGAGAAGGTAGTAAATAAGATATACGGTTGAGGATGCCAATACTTTTTGTTATTTTTTTATTAATTTCATCAATATGTATGTTCCATTTTAGATGTTGATCCATATGAACGCCAAGGAATTTAGACGTACTTACTTGAGGGATATTTACTCCATCTACAGTGATGTTTTTTGTACTGAGTGGTATTTGTTTTTTATTAGTTCTGAATAATATGAAGTTGGTCTTGGACAGATTAAGCGATAATTTATTTGCCTTAAACCAATCAGATGCTGCCTTTAATTCTTGGTTAGCTAATTCGAATAACTGATCATAAGAAGCATGAGACAGGAAAACATTAGTATCATCTGCAAATAGTATGTAATGTAAGAGAGTGGATGACTTGGGTAGGTCATTTATGTATATTAAAAAAAGAAGGGGACCAAGGATAGAACCCTGGGGCACCCCGAAGTTGACAGGCAAAAAGTTAGACAGGACATGATTGCAAGAAACTTGTTGTTGTCGAAATGTCAAGTAGCTTTTGAACCAATTTAGGGCCGTACTCCTAATTCCATAGTGTTCAAGTTTAGTCAAGAGAATCTTATGATCGACCGTGTCAAAGGCCTTTGCTAGGTCCAAAAAGATACCTAGGGAATATTCGTTGTTGTCCATAGCAGCAGAAATTTTATCTTGGATATCAATTAGGGACATAGATGTTGAGTGAGCTGGTTGGAAACCGTGTTGAAGGGGGTACAGGATATTCTTTTGCTTAATGTAGGAGAACAGGCGGTCATATAGTACTTTTTCATAGAATTTGGAAAAAAAAGGTAGTATTGAGATGGGTCTATAATTGGATAATTCACATTTACTTCCTTGTTTATAGATTGGTAGAACTCTAGCCATCTTAATTTCTAATGGAACCATTCCTTCACTCAGTGAACAGTTTATAACTTCAGCAAGTGGGACAGCCAGGAGGTCCATGACTTGAGACGTTATATAGGGATCAATATCGTCACAGCCTGAGCTGTGGGTGGATTTGAGAGTTTTATTTATATTGATTAGTTCAAGCGGATTGGTAGGTAGGACGACAAAAGAGTTGACAGAGGAAAGGGGCATGAAGGCGCGAAAATGTTTCTCAGAAGGGGGGATTTTATCCGATAGGGATTGTGCATTGAATTTTTCAGCCATGAGTTCAGGATCATTTACTAGGTCACCCTCAAGTTTTATTTCTTTAATCAATGTGTCTCTGTTAGTAGTTTTGACTAAGTTTCTAATAATTTGCCAAGTTTTCTTAATGTCGTTATTATACTTTGTAAATTCGTTAGTGTAATAGAGTTGTTCCGTTTTGATTCTAATTGATTTATATTTATTTCGATAGTTGGTAAAAATGGTTTTATTTTCTATGGTAGGATTCTTAATAAACTTCTTATATAATTCTTGCTTGGTTTTGGTGGATTTAAGTAAAGCTTGCGTCATCCAGGGCTGTTGGGGGTGTTTTTTTAGATAGTTTTCCAGGATGTAAGGGAAAAGCCATATTGTAAGCAGCTTTAAATGTATCAACGAATACCCTGTAGGATAAGTCGGGTTCATTATGTGCACAGAGATTCAGTACTGGTTTCCAATCGGTGTTAACTAATAAGCTTCTGAAATGCGTAATATTATCATTCGAGAATGTACGTGTCATTTTCAGGTTCCTTAGGTTACTTAGGTTCAATGGAGCACTATCAATCCAAGTTATGACTGGAAGGTGGTCAGATATATCAACTGTAAGTATGGCAGATTCAACTACACCTTCATGGAAGTTGGTGAATATGTTGTCTATTAGTGTTGCAGAAGAGACAGTAATTCTTGTAGGTTGCAGAATAAGTGGTAAGAAGTGGTGCATGAGCATACAGTCAATAAAGGCACCAGTAGGTAAATGAGTCTGGGAGGCTAAAATGTCAATGTTGAAGTCACCAGTTAGAAATGCTTTTTTATTGGCATATTTTTTGGTAGTTAGAGTAGTTACTAGGGTTTCAATTTCATCATTAAATGTTTCGAGTTTAGTGCCTGGTGGCCTGTAAATTACACCAATAAGCATGTCAGCACCTCTACTGCATGAGATGTTAATAAACATACTTTCATAAGAAGATGAAGAGCTAGTAGGTAATAGATCAATTTTATGGAACTCAATGTTATCTTGAACAAAAAAGCCAATTCCACCTCCTCTGGTCTCACCTCGGCTTTTATGAATAAATTTATATCCTGGAATGAAGATGGTTTCAGCAGCAGCGTCAGTAAGCCAAGTTTCAGTGACCGCCAAGACGCTAACCGGTAGTTGGTGCAGTAAGAGTTGAATTTCACTAATTTTTGAGGCAATGCTTCTGGAATTTAAATGTAGGATTGAAAAGGTGGGGGGGCTATTAGAAAATTTATGAGCAACCTGTGAAGGGCTATAATATTTAGAGTCAATTGCAGTATAATAATTGCTGTCCGGGTCCAGTTCTTTATTATTGATCAAGGGTTTATGCCTACTCTCCTCCTTTAGTAATTCGAATCTGCTAGGTTTGACTAGTCCATTATTAGTCAGTAGTTCATCAGAAAAATTCATAGTACAAGAAGTAAGTGGAGTGTCCTCTTTGTAAGGAGTTCTTTCAAGTAGACATTTATTACATCTCCAGGGGGTTATCAATGTGGGCATAGTATTAGTGTTATGGCATAACAGGTGACAACGGCGGGAACAAAGCCCACAGATTAAGGTAGTAGCCGCACCTTCTAAGGTAGTATCGGTCTGTAATAAGCTAGCTGAGCACACACAACAGGAGCCGTCGTCAGCCACATGCTGATCAATGATTACAACTAAAAGAAAAAAGAAGGATGGTTTCTATTATTTGATGTTTATTTCTGTTCTAAGAATTAGCGATTAATTAATAGTTAATTGTGATTAAATGTATTCCCCAAAAAGTAGTGACAAATAAAAAATTTACATTATTCATTGTTTATCTTTAAACAGTATTATTAATATTTATTGCTAGTTAGTAGTTACTTGGTAGTTATTTGTTCATATTAGTAGTCTTGTTTATGTTTTTCAGTTCAAATGTCTTCGTTCATCCAGTTACGCAAACAAACCGTCATGTTAGCGCTGCTAAGTTTGAAGAAGCAACGTGTTTTGTTGACAATATAACTGCTAAAAAGTCCCTCACTCGGAACTGATGGGCTATAATACGGGGGCACCTTATCAAATATAACACGCAGTCTTCGATTAATCGTTAAAAATAAATTTACAGTGCATGCATACATACATACATGCATACATATATCTACTAGATGTTTGCCCGTCCTAAGACGGAAGAGTTTAGTGCGCTCGCACGCTCCACTTAAAATCGCATGACCCGCGGCTTGAGTGCCCATATAGGGCAATAGACTATATTTTTTCTAAGGTCTAACAACCCTTCTGTGTCACCTTGGATTGAACAGTTATAGGCCTATAGTGCAGATCAAAGAGCAGGACAAATCTGCGGTGGACTATGCGACGTTAAATGCTGTTGAGAACTAGACTATTACATCAGTTCGCAAAACAATGCACAGTAAACTACAAAAAGCGTCACCAGTGGTATGCACACACGTGGAGCCAACCAATCGGTGTTGTTTAGTTAAGATTTAAATTGCATAACATGTAAATGTACAGCGCAGTGCATTTGTCAGGCGCTTATTAAAGAAAAGATATTATTATTATATTATTATTATATTAAGTTAACATGACGTTACCATGACGGTTTGTTTGCGTAACTGGATGAAGGAAGACATTTGAACTGAAAAACATAAACAAGACTACTAATATGAACAAATAACTACCAAGTTAACTAAAACTTAAGAAACTTTATCGTTAACTGAGAAGTTCGTCTAGTTAACTAAAACTAAAACTGAAACTGAAAAATTCTGAAAACTGTAAATAAGACTAAACTAGAACTAGAACTAAACTTTAAAGTTCAGAGCGCTGAATCAATTTTTATGTGTGGCACACAACCCGATTGACGGATTGGGCTGGTGTTAATTTAGTATTTTTTAAACTAAACAGTCGAGTTCTTCAAACTGCAGCTCTGTACCATGAAAGCTTGAATTTATTCAGATCTGCTGTTCTTGCTTTCATTATGAAAATAGTGTGTTTACCTTCGAGGAGCAGCAGGCTGTCAGATATGATGCGGTGTATTTCCCAGTAGACCCTGGCAGTTTCTTGCTTGGCCTCCATTAAGACTTTAAGAGGCAGGGTTTTGCCCAACAACTTTAACTGCTGCAACACATATTTTATTCACCTACACATATTTTATTCACCTACACATATTTCTTCACCTACATAATATTTTATTCACTTACACATATTTCTTCACCTACATAATATTTCATTCACCTACACATATTTCTTCACCTACATAATATTTTATTCACCTTACCACACAATTAATTACATCATGCATATTTCGTTCAGAACAACAAAACTGCAACTATTTTGTCAGGTCATGAAATCAGTGTCCTAACTCTACATTTATTTTAGTCTACAATCTGTAAATATTACTAGTTAATACTAGCCCCGCAATATAAGAGTTTGGAGCAAATCCTATCCACCCTAAAAACAGTTTTAAAATTGAAAAGAACATTAGGCCTACTAGTGCAAACCAACCAGATCTGAATATTTTCGGAAAATCTTTGGGATTTCACAGGCTTGGAAGAGATGTTGTTTTGGGGAATTGGCTGATTATCTTGCATTTGTATTAATTTTTTAGAAACGGTACTTTGGTAATGAGAATGCCTGGGCCAACAGTATACTGAAAGGATATTCGAAAGCTTCCCCAAATTACGGTAAAAATAACAATACTACAATGGCTGAATAATTTACGACGCTAAACGACACGTTTAGCGTCGTAAATTATTCAGCCATTGTAGTATTGTTATTTTTCATCAATATAACTTGTAATTAATTAAGAATTAGTTTTCACAAATCCAACTTCTATTTAGGCAAAAATTATTTTCATCAATCCGACTTTTATTTAACAAGAATGTGTTTCGTCAATCCAACCAGTGGCGGCGCCAGGATTTCAGATTTGCGGGGGCTAAGATTTGGCAAAAAATAATTGTGACCTTTTTTTGCTTTTCTTGTCTTTTTTCCTTCTTTTACCATTAACAATAATTGTTCTCTAAGGCCTCATTTTTCTTTGCACTTATATGTATGGGGGGGGCTGGTTGGGGGGACTGAACCACAATTTGCATTGATTTCCCTATTTTCTTGGGGGGCTAAGCCGCTACTAGGGGGGCTTGGCGCCGCCACTGAATCCAACGTGTATTCGACCAACGCTGAAACCTATGCAATGGCCAATAAATTACGACGCTAAACTACAGCTTTACCCAAATTACTTCAATGTGTTATTTTACATTCTATTTTTAAGTCCCATTGTGCGTTTGCTAATAGAATAATAAAGCCTATAATAACTTACGTTAATACTTTTAAATAATGATGTAACTAGATTTCGGGTTTCCGGTGGAAATTCAATTTCAGAGGATTCGCTACGCACCAGCTATAAATGCTGCATAAGGACGTTGTTCAAATCTTCACCTAATACGGCAAAAGCCATAAATTAAGAATACAAGCTTCAAACCTCCGAGTGCTTTAATAAAACGGTCAATTTAATGAAAACTTTCAAGACTTAGTGTCAACATCTAACCCACTTACACGTGGATGGATTTAGGTCACGGAAACTATAATTAGGCAAATTGCATTTATGTAGCGCATTTACTTTCCCGGTTGCGTCGTAAAATACAATGTAAAGCGAAGAACCTTGTGGTACGCCGATGCACTAGACAAATTGTGACTGAACGACGGCGCACAAGACATTCATTCATATTCGTTGCTTGCGTTCAATAAAGAATATTCTTACTTACTTACTTACTTATATCGAACATTTGTATAGCGCCCCTTCCAGGAAACTACTCAGAGGCGCTCCCGACTCCAGCACGGCCAAAAAGAACGGTTAAGGTGAGAAAAGAACGTGGGAGAGAAGGTCCTAGGAACAAGGCGAAGCTCCAGAGGGAGGCCATTCCAGGTCGAGGGGTCCCCCATCGAGAAAGCGCGATTCTGCATAGGCCTAGTGGAGGTTCGAGCAAAAGGGACAAGTAGGGGTCCCTGTTCAGATGAGCGGAAGGATCGAGAGCCCCTAGGACAGGGCAGCAGAGCTCACGAAGATAGGCAGAAGCGAAACCTAGTAAGCAGCGCCAGACTAGGGCAGCTGTTCTGTACGCAATCCGCTGCTCAGAGGGGAGCCAGTGGAGAACATCGAGCATGTAGTCAGAGACATGGCCATATTTTGGTATGCGCGGCCAATAAGGCGGGCAGCAGAACGCAAGATCCGATCCAGGCACCCCAGTCGAACAGACGGGAGGCCAGCATAAAGTGAGCAACAGTAATCAAGTCTGGTTGTGACAAAGGCATGGACAGGAGTGGAAGCTGCAGAAGCAGTGAGTGAGCGGGCGACAGTGCGAAGCTGACGCAACTGCATGGTAGGAGCAGCGAGCAGTCACGGCTAAGCAGGTTGATATGGGGAGCAAATGTCAGAGCTCTCGGTCCAATGTGACGCCCAGGTCACGCACAACAGAGAAGGTGAAATGGGGAAAGGCGGCAGCGAGGGCGACCATGTCTAGTTTAGCCAGTTGCTGGCGGGTGCCCAGCCAGATTAACTGGGTTTTAGCAGAGTTTAGCCGCAAATTTAACTGTTTAATTTGGAACATTAAATTTTCTTCTGTCACAAATCACAGTCCTCTAAGACAGCAATTTTCAAGTGTTGGCAAAACATGCAGTTACATACACACATTATTATTACTATTATTATCATGCGTTTTATAAGCGTCACTACGTATTGACCAGGCATCAAACGATGGTGCTGAGCAATCGTCAATGAAGGACATGCTCAAGGTCTGTACACAGAGGAGGACCGAACCCACTCTCTGTGTAACAAGTTATATTCCTCATGTCCTTTAGGGTCCGTCCATTTAGTACGTACGCAAAATTCCGGGAAAAATTGACGCCTTCCCCCTCCCCAAGCGTACTTTTAGCACCCCCCTCATCTGCCTACGTACGCTTGACACGCACCCCCCTCCAATCCTATAGAACGGTCTATATACCGACTGTATCTGGCAGGCGGCCAAACTGTCCGGACTCAGTGCACAGCTGCAAGGTAGTTAATAGCAGTCAGAGGTAACGGAATACATGTGTGTGGTCCTTTCCCACAGCCCTACTTAGCTCTATTAATTGCCTGATCGCTGAACTGCGACTCATTTGAAGGAAGGCCAATATAGACAGCATTATCGAGGTTTACCCCCCCCTATGCGTACGCAAGCATACGCATTTGGGTTACCCCTCCTCCCCCTCGATGCGTACGTACTAAATGGATGACCCCTTACCGGAAATTGGTACGAACAATTCGAGCGTCATTGTCAAATGTACCAATTAACACAAATTACAACTCTTGAACCTTGCTGCTAACATTCTATATCTTTATCTTTATTATTCTTTTGAATCAGTTGTAATAAGTTGCGGTGTCGGCTGTTTTTTGTGTGCCAATTAAAAACGAATATAGTAATAATAATACAAGGCAAGCGCTCTGATCAATTGGACACATAAATACATCCACTCGCAATTGCTCATGCGCTTCGGCGTGAAACTCAGATTCAGTGTCCGCGCTGTAGTCGGGAGCGCCTCCGAGTAGAAATCTTGAAGGGGCGCTATATAAATATCTAAAATGAAATGAAAAGTAAAAGCCACAATAATCTCCACATCTGCACAATGTACATACATACATAAATAACCACACCAGAGATGGGCATGATTAGCTAAATTGGTAATAAATCAGAATTAGAATTATCTGCTGAAATTTGCTAATTAATAATTAGAACTATCAGAATCTTGTAGCTAATCGATTAGAATTAGTTTTTTGTCTAAAAGTGTCTAACCAATTGGCTAATCATTAAATTGCTTAGTTAAATGCTAGTTGATTAGAATTAGCTGCTGAAATTTGCTTATCGATTCAAATTAGAAAATCTTGTAGCTAATCGATTAGAATTAGAATTAGCTGTTTGTTTAAACATGTCAAATCGATTAGCATCTAATTGATTAGTTACCCATCTCTGAACCACATTGAACACAATTCGAACAGCAACTGTTTTCAAAAACGACGATTAACTGAAATTCTCGTTGCAGCGATCGGTGATAACTGCTGATGCTGTCTGTTGGATAAACGCCTGTCTGTCTGTCTTTGTCTGTAACTTGGAGACTGGTTACTTGTGAGCGGGTGTTCTTTCAATGGAAAAATCTACGTCAGACATCTGGAGGTGATGAAGTGTGTTACGCGCTGATAGAAAAAACACACAAGGACCTTGTAACGAAGGAAGGCAATATCAAATTATGTAGTTTATATATATAGAATCATATACAGTCGAGCTGTATTGTATCATATAAAATAGTATTGCATTTAATTATATACAGTTGTATTGTATTGCATCATATACAGCAGTATTGTATTGTATAAATCACCCGTTTTCAAACTTTCTTTTTACTGTACCACCAGGGTAAAAAATTGAATGTTGGCATACCACCAGCAATGGTCAAATCAAAAATAACAGGAGAGCGTGAAGTACCCTTGCAATTAATTATTATTATGTGGAACATCAGAAGTTCTCTTGCAGGGTCTTGGACTGGTATTAGAGTTGTAGGTTGACAAATAAAAACATTATTACTTTTAAGAATGTAATCGCATCAACAAAAAGGCTAAATAAAATCATTATTTAAATAGCTAATCAAAGAAAGATGGGCATAAACCCACAGAAAATCTTAAAAAATTTAATTTTAATTTTTCACATACCACTTAGCGACACCTGGCGTACTTGCAGTAGGCCTATCACTGTCTAAAAATCGCTAGTTTAAAGGGCTGAAGGAATTGGTTCACTTAACCAGTGTGTAATCTAGACGTCTCTGGGGGGTAAAGTTCCCCCCCAGGATTGAGTTTCCCCAGAAAAATCAAAGAGATGAAATTTTGTACAGAAAGTGTGAAATTTAGGGAGAATTCCCCCCCAGGATTTATCGAGAAGTGAAAATTTTTTGTTGGAAAAGTGTTGTTACTACCCCACCCCCTCGAAAATTCTTGGGAAAATTCTTGTTACTACCCCCTCGAAAATTCTTGGGAAAAGTCTCGTTACTACCCCCCTCGAAATTTTTAGAAAAATTGGAAATATGTTGGGTCCCCCCCCGAGAACCTCGATTTCCCCCCGACAGCAAGGGGAGTAGATTAAACACTGCACTTAACACTTTAACGACAACAGGTGTACTAGAAGCGACTGGGAAACCAATGCAGCTCATCATTAAAGCGTTAAAGGGCTCACCGTCAAAATAACTTGTGTCTGAATCATCGTCTGGTTGTGGCACAAAAGGAGCGGCAATCTTGTGAATGTTCTCCCAGTTGATTTGAGAAAAGAGCGAAAACTTCTTCATCTCTAAAATTACACGAAACCAAAGTTCAATAAGGAGCAGTAATACCAGAGACATTGTAATAATAATAATAATAATCTTTTCTTTATTGAAGCGCCTGACAAACGCACTGCGCTGTACATTTACATGTTATGCAATTGAAACAATCTTAACTAGTTAACTACTAACATAACAGACAGCCTGCAATACACGGCGCTAATAGCAGCCTACAAAGCATATCCGCCATATATTTGTACACAAATATAACTCGAGTACAGTTTTTAAGTACAAGTTTTGTATTCGTACTTCATACCAGAGTATTTGTATGTGAGATGTCACATGTGTGACAAAAGTTCTTTGTTTCTTAAATGTACAGTGTACGAACAACTAAAATTTCTTAAGATCAAATTCTAACCGAGTGCAATATGAAAATAAATAATAATCTTTGTTTATTGATTCAAACTGACATGACCGCAGTATGATTACAATTCATAGTACTGTATGAATGGATGATCACAAGTTATTACAGGAGTCGAATTTAACTGTATACGGCAGCCATGCAAGGCGCCCATCTGTTCTACTGCTCATTTACCAACTCCATCTGGCAAATGAAAGGCTGAGTCGACCTTTGGGAGGGTAGCGGGAATCGATCCTGCGTCTATGCTGATCATTTGTAATAAGTTATGATCATCCGTTCATACTATGACTTGTAATCATACTGCGTTCATGTCAGTTTGAATCAATAAACGAAGATTATTATTATTATTATTTTATACATATTCACCTCCAGGTCCTGGTCTGTGTTCTGGTTCCATGCTAAGCAGGGCGTCGATGACAGCTCTCGAATTCTCTGACAACGCTTCTTCTCCACTTGGCCATGGAATGTCTGACAAAAAGACAATGGAAAACGTTACAGAATGTGAAAGGCTCAAGAAATCCTCAACACAATGATCGGTTTCACTTTCAGTTACATTAGTTTCAGTTACCTTAGTTTCACTTTGAGATAAATAGTTTCAGTTACCTTACCATCATGCTGGGATACTTACATTTAACTTTAATTACATACATTTAACTCTCATTTCATACACTTTAGTTTCAGTTAAATTAGTTTCACTTTCAGATACTTAGTTTCATTTTCAGATATTTCAGTTTCATTTTCACATACTTGTGCTTCAGTCACCTTAGTTTCACTCTCAGATACTGTTTAAGTTACTTTATTTCACTCTCAGATATCGCCATTTAACTTTAAGATAATTTAGTTTCAGTTACCTTAGTTTCACTTTCACAATATTAGTTTCACTTTCGTATACTTAGTTTCACTTTTGTATACTCAGTTTCAATTTCGTATACTTAGTTTCAGTTACTCTACTTTCACTTTCCGATACTTTAATTTCAGTTACAAATACTTCAGCTTCAGATACTTTAGTTTCAGTTACTTTAGTTTTAGTTTTAAATGCTCTAGTTTCACTTTCAGATACTCCGCTTAAGTAAAGTAGTTTCGTTCACCTCGATTGAGAATGTTCTGGAAGACAGCTTCTGGAGTTTCGTCGTTGAATGGTGGGAATCCCGTAAGAAATTCGAAGAGACAAACTCCCAGAGCCCACCAATCAACAGCCGCACCTGTCGTAACAAACGTTCTAATCATCGTCAATGAAAGTGTAAATGACAGCATAAATCTAAAAGGCAATGCAGGCTTAAAAATGACAGTGCAAATGTAAATGACAATTTAAAATGTAAATGACAATGTAAATGACAAACTAAATGTAAAAGGCAATGCAGATGTAAATAACAGTGTAAACGTAAATGACAATTTAACATTTAAATGACAGAATAAATGTAAAAGACAATGCAACAGTAAATGACGGGTGTAAATGTAAAAGAAAATGTAAGACAATGTAAATGACAAAATGTTGGTAGTGCCTCCGAGTAGAAATCTTGAAGGGGTGCTATACATCATCACCTTCACTAACATTATCACAATCATCAGCACCAGTGTTATTCCATGACCACGATCATTAACCATTTTAATACTAAGATCTAGGCTTGATCATTATCGAATGTTTGTTTACTGCACAAAAAAGCATTATGGCTGCCATCAAGAATATGCAAATACTGTGCAACAGGAACCAAGAAAAGCTAATAGACTGATATTCATATCAAGATTCAGATTAAAATTCGGATAGATTAATAAAAAATAATAATATTCGTTTATTAATTCAAACTGACAAGTACTCAGACTTAAGACTACATGATATAGCAGTAACAGATGATAACAAGTTTAACAGCAGTATTATTTAACTGTATGTCAGCCTGCAAGGCGCCCATCTGTCTTATTGTTCATTTTACCATCGCCCACTAGCGAGTGGAAGGCTTAGTCAATAGGGTGGGGCAAAAAGTAACGAAAGTTCGAATCCAGTTTCCGGACAAACCTAAATCAGGGGTCTATGTTAAATGCAATATTGTACCAAAATTGGATTTCTCATATATATCACCGTTTTCTAGCAACTTTGTCTGAAACACAAGCCCAAAAACGCAATATGTTGTAAAATGAGAGCTGGTGTTACATCAGCCGGTTTAATGGTTATGACTTTTAAATTTAGAACCCAAAGTTAGAGCTACAAACAACAATGAGTAATAAAATAAAATGAAAAAACAACCGGCACAGTGCTGCAGTGAAAGTGTTTGAACTTAGTTTCTATAGTTGGCAAGTCCAATCTTGATTTCTTCATTTGCATGACATCACCGTGGCGTGAGTCATGTCCGTAACTCGGCCACAGGCTGCAGAAACGTCTTTGATATTTCTCTCCACAGCTTGCTAATGACACGGACAGTGAGGTAGAACTACTCATTTCATTGCTGCCAACAGCTTTCGACGTGATGTCTTGCAGGTGTGGAGGTGCGTCGAAGTCGCATTTTTCCCAGTCAGTCATATTTATGTACGAATCAGATATAAATTTAACTGTAATAGTTTTCTTGTCAAAGCAACGAATTGTATCACTGGTGTGAGTATTTCTAGCCATTAGATTTTTCTCACATGAAAATTTCCCTATTATATTCATCTTCATCGCCAACGGCTGCCAACAAGATATTCTCAGGATGGCAAAGTAGCTGCTGTTCTGAAGTAGGCCTACTAAAGTGATGACAGCTTGATCAATTTTGTCAAGTTTCTGGTACAATTAGAGCATGAAGAAGAAGTTCTTTGCTCCATCCTGGCACAACCGATGAGGTTTGATATTAAACCATGATGGTGCATAGAAATTCAGTATGAATTTTACAAAGTGTTGCAGATTATAGGAATGACATTCTTGGCAAGCATACAACCTAAGCAATCGGTTGGCTTTAGTTAGCCGTCTGGCATGACTGAGTGCACCTGGTTGAGCGGTCTGCGAGTAGGAGATGTGATTCTCACTAGCATGGTAGCCCCATTGAATCAGCAGACATATTTTAAGCAAGTAGGCCTACAACTGATCTTTACTTAGGTCATTCATCATCGTATCTTCCAGTTATCGTATCTTCCAGTTCAGCAACACAACTTGAAACAGGAGAAAATTCAATGATTGGTTTCTGTTGTGAGTCAAATTCCAACATGTCTGATATCTCTCCTCCTGCAGTTCATGGACCAGTGATCTTCCCATCAACGACTTCCATTAGCTTCTTCTGAATCAATTCGTTAGCATGCATTAAACAAATTAACCACTGAAGAGGTCTTCTGGGATGAAGTTCAATGTTTCGGATTACTCCATTGTTTCAACCGGTATTCACAGCTGTTCCATCACAAACGGGTGCTCGTAACGTTGGTTCTGATCTACTATCTCTAATCACGGACAAAATTTCTCTTGAAATAGCTGCAGGCTTTCCTGATGTTTGTATGTATGTATGTATGTATGTATGTATGTATGTATGTATGTATGTATGAGCACTTGTTATAGCGCCCCTTCAAGATTTCTACTCAGAGGTGTTCCCGACTACAGCGCGGACACTGAATCTGAGTTTCACGCCGAAGCGCATGAGCAATTGCGAGGGTTCCTGCGCGACGGCTTGAGATGGATTCGAACCCGCAACCCTCGGGCTGCAAGGCACCGGACATACCCCTACACCACCGCGCCCCACAATATAATATAGTGTAATAATATTATAGTAGCAATTAATGAGTTTCCATGACCCCATTATAATAATATGAATAAATGTGTATTAATTTCTAACGAAATATATTACGTCCCACTTCTTTTAAAGTTGCGACCCCTAGACATGATACAAAATATGAAAATGAATTATTTCATTAACCAGTAGATGAGGGAGCTTCTATTTATTATTGTCTGGTTGAGGTAACTGCGATTTGCCCCACCCTATTAGTCAACCTTAGGGGCTAGCAGGAATCGAAACTGCGTTCTTCAGATCTTCGTGCCAGCATGCAACCATTCAACCATCTTCCCGCCCCATGAACGAGATGCTGATTTATGATCGATCTTCAGCTTCACTTACCATGTCCCTGTAGGAGCAGGAGTTCTGGCGAGAGGTAGTCTGGAGTACCAAAGATTTTCTGGTTCTCGCTGTCCCGCACCTGACCGCGTCGGACACTCTTTGGCGTTCGGTGCAGCACACATCTCTGGTTCTGACCGGGAACACCGGGTGTCTGAATTCACCAGACATAACATACACAGGTAATAACACAGACAGACAGACAGACACACACACATCATATACCCGGTAATGTTAGGATGTGATGTAATATGGGGGCACTACTGTTTCTGCTCGTTCTCTTAAGACTTTTCTTTTTCCAAGGGGCCCTTTGCACTGGAAGCGCCTCTGATTAGGTTGTACTGTGAGAGGCGCTTTATAAATCCGTAAATAGAATAGAATTGCAGATTACATACAAACATACATCCAGTCAGTTATATACACACCCATACACACAAATACATACATACAAACATCACTAAATCACTCACGTCTTTTTTCTTTAGCCGTGGCTGGACTAGGAGTGCTCCTGAGTAGATTTCTTTAAGGGGTGCTATATAAATCTCCAGAATGAATGAATTAATGAACACACATAGACATAAACACACATACATCCTCTCTCGTTCTTTAAAGACGTTTCTTTTCCCCGGGGTTTTCTTGCTGAGAGCGCTTCTGAATAGTTATTCTGAGAGAGACGCTATATAAATATTTAGATACAATACAATACAATCCACACACAGTCAGTTATATACAAATTCACAATTACAACTAAAACCATGAATACCCCAGAGTGCAATCATGTGTACCAACCATGAACTTCTTTGTTCGTTGACTGACCGGCGTGTTCATCTGAGTCGCGTCCAGACTTTCCCCTGCGACTTGGTACGACGTGCCAGGCAAGCTCATGAACAGCGTCACTGCCTTGTCCGAAGTCTTAGACTTTGAGGAGGACAGGGAACTGAGAGGAGTCGAACCCAGGAACGACTCAACACTTGCCACTGGACTCACCGCATCTCCTGTATAATTGTAATTGAACATTTATATAGCATCATTAAAGAGCATCACCAGTATAATTGTAATAGTAATTGGCCATTTATGTAGAGCAGAACAAACAAGAGACTCACTCTGCGCTCGACGACATGATGTAAAATGTAATTAAGAATTAGACGATTACATCAGTTAGCAAAATAATGCACAGGAAACTGGATGACAATGTAAATTACAGTGTAAATATAAATGACAATAAAATGGCAATGTAATAGACAATGAAAATGGTAAAGTAAATGACAATGTAAATTTAAATGACAATGTAAATGACAATGGAGATGGCAATGTAAATGACAACGAAAATGTAAATGGCAATCTCAAAGTATGACAATGTAAATGGCAATGTAAATTTAAATGACATTGATGTAAATGACAATGGAGATGGCAATGTAAATGACAATGTAAACGGCAATCTCAAAGTAAATGACAATGTAAAAGACATTGTAAACATAGAAGACAAAATCAGGTCTAAACTTAAGACTTATCTCTTTCAGACTGTTTTCCCACCATATTAGCCTGGCTTCGGTTTATCCAACTTCATGCATTGCTTGTCAAACACGCTTCTTCAATGGATTATGAGTTTCATAGCGATTTAACTTCTCACTTCAAATGACCATCAACCGAGGTCCTGGGCATTACACTAACCATAGAAGTCTTTAGATTAGATTAGAATATCAGACATTAGAACTACAGCATTCATGATAACAGCGATAAAGAAGTCACTATCTAGATCAGAATACAATAGAAATACAGCAGAGTGACCTCGACTCTTAGTCAGCCTCCTCCTCTTCCAGACTTATTCTTCTCCTCTTTCTCTTCCTACTCATCTCCTCTTCTTCTTCTTCCTCCTCCTTAACAGACCCTCTGGCAATGTAAATCTCCTCCTGAAAATGGCCTGAAAAAGTAAATGACAATCCAATTGTCAAGCAAATGTAAATGACAATGAAAATGGCAATGAGAGACGCTCTCTGTAAATGACAATTTAAACATAGAAGACAATCCTAAATCAGGTCGAAACTTTCTCAGTGTCCTCCCCCTCTCCTTTCCCTCTCTCCTCCTCCTTCTCCTCTTCTTCCTCCTCCTCCTCCTCCTCCTTACTCCTCCTCTTCTTCCTGCTCCTTCTTGTCTCCTCTTCCTCCTTTTCCTCTACCGACCGCTACCACAAATACCTCTTCCAGATACACAAACTAACATCGGAATCAGCAGCCTACCTTCGCCGGATGCGATCGAGGAGCCACTGCTCGACTTCAGGTTCATATTGGAAATGCGGAAGGACCCACTCTCCTCAGTCACCATCGGGTGCAGCTCGGGTGTCGCACGGTCCGAAAGGTAGGTGTTGTCGTTCTCTCGAATGACGACCCGCCTCATTTCCATCGTCAGCCCAGTGCATCGACCCTTCATCTCGGTCGGGGAGGATCCGGTGGTTTCATCGTCACCGTCAGTGGAGATTTTGGAAGAATGGTCCACGTGAAACCGCTTGTTTGGAGGAAACGCAGTCGGCAAAGAGTCCCCGTCATTCGATGTCGAGTCTATTGTAGCTGAAATGAGACGAACCCGCTTCGAGTTCTGTTTCTGTTCCCGCTGCGTTTCTGCTTGTTCCACATCGGTGGAACCTAGACTGGAACTGGTGGACTGATCCTGCTGCGTTTCTGTTTGTTCCACATCGGTGGAACCTAGACCGGAACCGGTAGACTGGTCCTGTTGTGTTTCTGTTTGTTCCAGATCGGTGGAACTGAGACTGGAATTGGTCGACCGTTCCAGAACGCTCAGCTGAGGACTGGAACCGGTCGACTCTTCCTGACCGCTAGGCAGAAGATCGGACCCGGTCGAACGTTCCACTCCGTGCGTTCCAGAACTGGAACTCGATTCGCTGTAACCCTCGTCCAGTGGCGACTCAAGCCCCGAAACAGTCGCGACCTCGACTTCGCTCGACGACCTTCGCTCAACCCCAGACGAGACTGAGACTGCAGCAGAGGGCGGTGTACTGTCGGTCCCAGAAACGCTGGGCAAGGGATCACCGGGTACTTTGGGGCTGTCGTCTTCGTGGCACTCGGAAGAGAGTCCCATGGTCGGAGTGAGTGACTGGATTGGTGGAGGTGTCGGCTTCCGGGAGATCAGTCTTTCGTTCTTGCGGATGAAGGTCAATGGACTCTGTTCGATTTCGGAACCGGAGACTGGTCTTTTCGTCGTCTCGGGACGGGTGTTCCTCTTAGGGGCACTCTGACACACAATAGAAGCATTGTAAGGTATGATAAAGTTAGGTAAGTAAGTAAGTATATCCTTTACTTTATGGGGTGCGGTGGTGTAGGGGTATGTTCGGTGTCTTGCAGCCGGAGGGTTGCGGGTTCCAATCCACCTCAAGCCGCCACGTAGGGACCCTGGGCAAGTCCTTCACTCACAATTGCTCATACGCTTCGGCGTGAAACTCCGATTCAGTGTCCGCGCTGTAGTCGTAAGTGCCTCTCAGTAGAAATCTTGTGGGGGGCGCTATAACAAGTGCTCATACATACATACTAATGGTATGGTAATGTACATAGGTTATTTTAAGATGCTGTAGGTATGGTGATGTAGGGTACTGTAAGTAAGGTATGGTAAGGTACAGCTTCGAGCCTCTACTCAGGTTGTCAGTGTAGGGACCTTGAGAAAGTTCTTCACTCACAATTGCTCAGCGCCATCAATGTTCTGTCGTATGGTTGTGTGCGCTTTTGAACTTTGGAAGAACGAGGGCAATATCAAATACAGTTGCTTTGTATTGTATGGCACTATAGGTTAGGAACATTAAGATAAGATCTATTTCTATTACCTTTTCTCCATTTCTTTTGACCAGTTCCGCCAGTGCCTGAAAACCTCTCTTTACCAGTGAAGACACTGGCTCAGGTCGAGAGTGCCTCTGTTTTTGAGTGGCGCTATATAAACCCTCGATTACGATAAGGCATGGATAAGGTTAGAAATAGTCAGGTAAAGTAAGCTCTAGTAGGGTAAGGTAAAAAGTGGTAAATAGGCAAAGTTAGGTACTATAAGTTAGGTAGGTACAATAACTGGACTTTGGTACGGTATGCTATGCTTAAAGTACAGTACAGTAGTTAAGGCTATATATCCGCATTCGATGATACTTACAAAGCCCAAGCTAGACGTCAGAGAGAGGAGTTGGCGTGGCGTTCGAAAGTACTCGGACTGCTCGACTCCAAAGCGACAGGAAGGGGTTCCGAGGATGTCAGCAAACTTAATTTCTGCAAATCAAAACCACATTTGTTGTATTGTATTTACGGATTTCTAAAGTGCCACTCACAGTACTACCTAATCAGAAGCTTTCCCAGTGCGAAAAAGTCTTAGGAGAACGGGCAAAGAGAACAATACACCCAGCTAAAGTTAGTAAGTAAGTATATTGTTTATTGCACCAATTGCTAACCGCATTTTGGTTTACATTCTACAATGGCCTATGATCTCAAATGTTACATTTTAATTTCTATTGTTTTTCAAACTGCATCGTGTACAACAATGTTTTGGTTAAGAGTAAAGCATCACAATAATGTTTTATGGGCCAAACTGTCAGCAGCGGGTAAAACTCTGTTATGGGCACAAGGACGAATAGAGTATATAGCTGGTTTTTCCGGGGGTTACAGTCCATGTAGTACATAAGCAGGGTCGTTAATTATGGCCGAGAAGAGATGGGAGTCTGCGCACTGACATAGCTGTTCGAAGCTGAGATCAGAGTGGGTCACAGAGGTGTAACCATACCCTTATTTATGAAGGCAGTGTTTGCCGGCCTGGGTGCCACAGCGCCCAAGATTGTCATGAACGTGTCCAGGGATACAGCAGCTGGATTATATTTTGCCAGTTCTTTCTGTCACCCTGTGTAACAAGGTGGTGCTTCCCAACTTGTATGCCACTAGATACAAAATATTTGTGCAGCTTTTCTGTCAAAACATGTGAAAGTCCACTGATTATCGCTACTGACGTAGGCCCATGACTGTTTTTTAAAAGTTAAAGCAGTGTAGAAATAGTCGCAACATTGTTGGGAATCGCTAGATCGACCAAAGAAGTCGTCAACGTTCCTACGACCTGTTTTGCAAGTAAGTATTTATGTATGTAAGTATATCACAGGATGATCAACAAATATACAATCAGATTAAGATGAACTAACTGAAAGGAAAATAAAAAGCGCCACCTCAATTATTTAAAACAATTATCCCGAGTCTATACCTCATTGGTTACCTCTTACATTGCCACTAGCCTAATTCTTCTTTAGTAACTAAATGTCAGAGTCAAGACAATATTTCCAATCTCAACCCATTTAATAACTAACTATCAGAGCTGAGACAATTTTTGCTACCTGTTACAAGTTGCAACCTGTCAGCTCTATGTTGAGAATAAACGAAATTGGTTCATTGATTGATTGATTGATTGATGAAGTCTGGTTCATGAAATGAAATGGCTTACGTCGATCGTGGCTGAGTTTGGAGAGACCAAAGTCCGTCAGTTTCAGGCGGCCTTCGCTTGAAATCAGCATGTTGTCCGGTTTTATGTCTCTACAAACAATCAATTAATTAAGCAATTAATTAATTAATCAATTGATTAAATGCATCAGGAACTTAATAGCGCCCCTTCAAGATAACTACTCACTACCCAGGCCCCCTCTAAAAGGATATTCTTAAGTAGTACATAAAAAGCCAGAGAGGTCTTGTGGGAGAGAACACAAGTCCGAGGGGATCTACAGAGAAGCATAAGAAACTATTGCATAATAACATTACATTGATGGTGGGATTGATGATAATGATGACAATGGAGTTGATGATGATGATGATGGAAGTGACAATGATAATGGTGAAAACGGTGATAATGGGGAAGTCATGATGATGATGATGATGGGGAAGTGGTGATAATGACGATGATGATGGAAGTGATAATGATGATGATGGCGATAGTGGTGATGAATGATAACATTGGAGGAGATGTAACTATGCCACTACCCTACTTGTGGTAGTGCCAGTCCCAATCCTAGAGAATGGAGGAGGGCGACGCTAATCATCCCTATTACGACAGTGCCGTTAAACAGCAACTAACCAACCATCTGCCTGTACTGTGTTAGTGCCAGTCCCAATCCTGCAGAAAGGTGGAGGGCAACAAAAATCATCTTTGTTATGACAGTGTTGTTACAGAGCAACGAACCAACCATGGAGACGATGATAATAAGATTTAAGATTTAAATTGCATAACATGTAAATGTACAGCGCAGTGCGTTTGTCAGGCGCTTATTAAAGAAAAGATATTATTATTATTATAAGGAAAATGGTAGCGTTGATGATAATGACGCAGAAGTGGTGTCATGCAGTAATGAAGACAATAGTTTCGATAATAATAGTATTGTTACCTGTGAATGATGGAATGACGATGCAGGTATTCAAGCGCCAGTGTCACCTCAGCAACGTAGATCGTCGCCATGTCCTCCTCAAAATATCCGTAGATCGTAAGCAGTGATTTAACGTCACCTCCGATCATATACTCCATCACCTGAAAGTCATTCAGGCATGGTATTATAAGGCTAGGTAAAGCAACTGAGAAAAATAAAAATAGGTCATAGAAAATAGGTAACAGAAACTGTGATATTAAAACATGTCATAGAAATAGGTCATAGAAAATAGGTAATAAACTGTGATATTAAAATATGTAATAGAAAATAGGTCATAGAAAATGTGATATTAAAATAGGTCATAGCAAATAGGTCACAGAAACTGTGATATTAAAATAGGTCATAGAAAATAAGTCACAGAAACTGTGATATTAAAATAGGTCATAGAAAATAAGTCACAGAAACTGTGATATTAAAAGTAGTCATAGAAAATAAGTCACAGAAACTGTGATATTAAAATAGGTCATAGAAAATAAGTCACAGAAACTGTGATATTAAAATAGGTCATAGAAAATAAGTCACAGAAACTGTGATATTAAAAGAAGTCATAGAAAATAAGTCACAGAAACTGTGATATTAAAATATGTCATAGAAAGTGTGACATTAAAAGATGTAATAGAAAATAGGTCATAGAAACTGTGATATTAAAATAGGTCATAGAAAATAAGTCACAGAAACTGTGATATTAAAAGAAGTCATAGAAAGTGTGATATTAAAAGATGTAAGAGAAAATAGGTCATAGAAACTGTGATATTAAATAAGTAATAAAATATAGGTCATATATAAACTGTGATATTAAAATAGGTCATTGACACTGTGATACTAAAATAGGTCAGAGAAAATAGGTAGGCCTAATAGAAACTGTGACACTAAAATAGGTCATAGAAACTGTGATAATAAAAGAGGTAATAGAAAATAGGTCATAGAAAATAGGTTATAAACTGTGATATTAGTTATTATTATTATTATTATTATTAACGAATGTGGAAATGCTTCTGCTCACGAGATAAACATTGTCGGTTGTCTGCAGAGAGTAGTAGAGATGAACGATGAATGGACTCTTTGAAACGGCCAAGGCATCTCGTTCAGCCATCACTGAAAGAAAATTTGCTCCTACTGTAAAATTCCCATGCAGAGACTACTTACTGCTCGCATATACCATACCAAAATCCCAACCCGTACAGCAGTTCATTAATATATGCTATAGTAAAACTAGAAGTTGGATGAGTGATGAAAACAATAATTTTACAATGCTCTGTGTTCGGATTTGGCTATATGCTTCCTGCTGCAGCATTCCACTGCCCACATACATTCATTTGTGTCTATGTATGAATGTAGGCACGATTAGCAGAGGCACAAAGCTACACTTGTATAGCTCAATTGTGATCCCAACAGCAATCTACGCATGCGAAACATGGAAGCGCACCAAGAAGATTTCACAGAGACTGAAAGTCTTCCATAGAAGATGCCTTCGAACCATCTTGGGAATATCATGGAGGGACCATATCAGCAATAGGGAGGTGATGAAAATGACGGGGTCGGAGGACCTGGAGATAACAGTCGAGGCAAGATAATCAGTCGAGGCAAGAAGGAAAATGGCTGGGCACATACTCTGCATGCCAACACAGCGACCGGCGAAGAAGGCGATGATGTGGATACCGGATCGAAGAAGGAGAAAAAGGAGGCCGCGCAAGGAAGACCTGGAGGAGCACATTTAAGGAAGATCTAAAGGTGATGGGAATCGATTGGAATAAAGCAGAGAAAACTGCAAGCAACCGCACGGACTAGAGAAAACTTGTCGCCCAATGTTCTGGAAGGAACGGAAAGAATTGAGAGAGAGAGAGTACGAATGTAGATTGATGTGTGCGTGAGTGTGTGTGTCCATGTATGTATTTATTTATATGTATATACATAAATGAATCTATGACCAGGTTACCTTGATGGACCATATTCTTGTTGATCATTTCAGCTTTCTTCATCACTTTGATTGCAAATTTCTTGCTTGGATTCGATTTCATAAATCCGAGGCACACCTTGCTGGAAAAACAGACAACATCCAGACAACAAGGTCGGGGTAACGTTATGCTTCAATGTTACATGCCAGAGTAATGGTGTTATATGGCAGGGTAATGTTATACGGCAATGCTACACGCCAGCGTAATGTTATGTTATATGGCAGGGTAATGTTATACTCGACTGTTACATGATAGGGCAATGTTATATCGCAGGGCAACTTTATTCTTCAGTGCTACATACCAGGGTAACGTTAAGTTATGTGACAGGGTAACATCAAACTTCAATGTTACATACCAGGATAATGTAATGTTATATGACATGGAAACACTATAGTTCAATGTTACATGGCATGTAACCTTTCCATGCCATGTAACATTGAAGTACAACGTTACCCTGCCATATATACTATAATGTAACCCTTTAATGTCAAATGGCAAGGTAACGTTATACTCCAATGTTACATGGCATGGAAATGGCAAACTGTAATGTAAACCCTTAATGTTAAATGGTATTCTTGCACTGCGGTGTCACACAGTAACGTTACAGCAAGTCATTATGGTGTTAGGTTAGGTGAATTTAACATTACACTGAGATGACACATCATATCATGTTACATAACGCTCCAATGATCTATAGATGCTACACCCACCCGAAAGCTCCTCGGCTGATGGGCTTGATGACTTCAAAGTCTTTGATGCTTGGAACCTGAAACAGAACAACATCTGCGCTTAATAAATGCTTAATACTACTACAACGCGGTGGTGTAGTGGTATGTTCGGTGCCTTGCAACCGGAGGGTTGCGGGTTCGAATCCACCTCAAGCCGCCGCGTAGGACCCTGGGCAAGTCCTTCACTCGCAATTACTCATGCTTCGGCGTGAAACTCCGATTCAGTGTCCGCGCTGTAGTCGGGAGCGCCTCTGAGTAGAAATCTTGAAGGGGCGCTATAACAAGTGCTCATACATACATACATACAAACAACTACTACTACTAATAATAATAATAATAAAAATAATCAGCAAAGCTAAATAAAACCAGCGCCTATGAAAATGCACTGCAACCACAAGGGCAGGAGGAGTCGGACGAAAAGCTGGTGCAGAAAGACGGAGAGGAGGTGGAGAATTTGGAGGAGTAAGTACTAGGTAAGAATATTCTTTATTAACCAATTGCTAATTGCATTCTGGTGTACAGACGTCTAATAATCGCAGTTAAAAAGTATATAACATCCTAACAATAAATGTTTGGCGCAACAGGCTGTCAGCTGGGGGATTATGCAGTCATGGGCAAGCGGATGGAGGGAGTAGAGGGTGTCTGTTTGGGTGTATTAGATGGTGCAGGATGTGGCCTGGGTCCGTTAGTACAGCCCCAAAGAGGCAAATGTTGGCATTGTCACAGAGTTGCTCAAACGTTGGAGAGTCCTCAGGGAGGTAATGAAGGTATATCAGTCTATGGTTCCTTGCTTGCTGCCAGGCGAAGCCCCACCATGCGGGTGGCAGACAGCATCCTGGTCAAGGTGGTGGCACGTATAACATCGTGGAGTTCAGGACAAGCAGAGTTATGACACAGACCGTGACAGACGATGATAACAATGAGGAGTATGAAGAGACTAACGACGCTAATAATTAATGAGAAGCTCTTTACAACGCATGTAGTCTTGTTGGCAAACTTATAGTATCGTGGGCTGAAGGATTATATTCTACTGACGACACTAACCCTAACCCTAACAGACCCTCACGACGCCAATAACTTTACGCACTATAATCGGGTGCGGGCTGAAACCTGAATCCCCGACACGAATTTCGGCCGCATCTCCGAAAATATTTTCTCTAAGTCCGACTCGAATGAATATAATTAACAAATAAACATGTGAACAGACAGTATATCGATATACATCAGAGGCGATGTTACATGCAGATGCTAAATACTCATTAGCAACTACTAGAAGGCTATATCCAGTAATATTTTTCACTTATTTTATTAATCTAAACGTGTACTTAAGAAGTTGACAACACCACTCCAAGTGCTCGCATCCACATTTTTTCATTCAAACACATAAAAACACGACAATACCTCTAACATTTCCGCTTTGGCTTTATAACAGATTTGTGTAGTATTTTTCTGTCCGTCACAACATCTGATTTAAGCGACAGGTTTTAAATTTCATGGCAATAACTTTACATCACGAAAATCATCGAAAACTTAAACAAACCGCCATTTAAAATCACCAAACATAACCTGACGACGCGAGGTGTCGCTAGCGACGCTGTGTTAATAAGCAAGAAAGTGAAACAGTAGTAATCGCAAATAAAATTATCTTAATAATAAAAAAAATAAAATAATAATAATAATAACAATGCAGTGGCAGTCAGAGGCACTTTTGATCAGCACGATGGGGATGAGAACCTTTGACACAGTAGTTTAGTTTCTTAGAGCCTACGGGATCTTTTCTACCTCGGGCGAAAAATAATAATAATAATAATAATAATAATTTAACCTTTATTTTAAGAACCATGATTTTAAGAACTTTGATTTTATAATAATAATAATAATAATAATAATATAATAATAATAATAATAATAATAATAATAATAATAATAATAATAATATTCGTTTAATGTTTCAAACTGACAAGTAGGCTCCTACACAAGATGATTAGCCTACAAATCAATATGAACGGATGATCGCAAGACATTATAATAGGAGTCGAATTTAACTGTATACGGCAGCCATGCAAGGCGCCCATCACATCCTACATCTAATTTTTTTATCAACGCGCCATCTCGCGAATTATAGGCTGAGTGGACCTTTGGGAGTGTTGCGGGAAGCGATCTCGCTAAATACTGCTCTGCACGCCACTGCATGATGTTGTATTGTATTGTATTGTATTGTATTGTATTGTATTTGAACACTTGTTATGCGCCCCTACCAGACTGCCCATTCAGAGGCGCTCCCCGACTACTGCGCGGACGCTGAATCGGAGTTTCACGCCGAAGCGCATGAGCAATTGCGATCGAGTGAAGGACTTGCCCAGGGTCCCTACGCGGCGGCTTTGAGGTGGATTCGAACCCGCAACCCTCTAGCTGCAAGGCACCGAACAAACCCCTATACCACCGCGCCCCAGTTGTATTGTGTTTTGTTGTATTGTATTGTATTGTACTCCACGTTTTATATTGCGACCGAGCCACCCGCAGTAAAGATCGATCCGAGAAATTAATCTATGATAAACCGACCGACCGGGAAGCGAACCCGAGCCGCCGACGTGGTGAGCGGGCTACCAACCCACTCGGCCACTCAGGATCTCTACACTATGGACAGTGGCGGCGCCAGGATTTTGGGGGGCTAAAGCTCAAAAAACCTTCCCTTTTGTCCCCTCCTCGCTGTGATTTGAAGTGATTTCCCACCTTTTGGGGCGGAGGGGCTGAGCCGCAGTTAGGGGCTAAGCACCCCTATACTAGCCCCCCTGGCGCCGCCACTGACTATGGACCCCCTCCATAGTAGCCTAATCGCAAATAATTATTGTAATGGTGCATTTTGGAGACCATCTTTTTGGTTAAAACTTAAAAGTAATAACATTTTAGGTCAGTTCTTTGAGAAACTATGTAATTTCATAATTATATCTTGCGAGGCGAAAAACTTCCTCATTCGTGCCTGAACACCCCGTATTACTATTAATTTACCAAGACCAAAAAACCAGACAAAGATAATTAATTATACGAGACGAAGATACAACCGATTTGCCTTTAGACTACGGATTGGAATGTTGGCCAAATTTCGCCGCATGAGAATTATAGTGTTCTATCTGCAGTTTTGTTTACATTGGAGTTAGACACACTGTCCGATTCAGGGTAATTTGTTCTATCTTCGTGCAAAATGGCGCTTGTTGAAATGGTGCCTTTGCTGGGAAAAGAACAGAAGTATTTTATTCTATTTGCATATTCTTACCAACTGATAGGTATTATAATATTCTATGTGAACCACAACCAATTATATTCCAGAGATTTAATCACGTGGATATTACAGAACACGCTGTTTCTTGATTATTATACACATGGTTCAGGATTATCGTGTTCTATTACGGTCACGTGGTGTGAACGGCAAACTGTGATTCGCACATGCATATAGAACATTATAATAGTAAGCGTGTTCCGTTACAGAAGGATAATCAAAAAATATTACATAAAGAGACAAAATGGAGAGACTAATTCGAAAATAATGCACATATAGGGCCTATTCAATGATAGCAAGTATCACAGTTAAAAATGATATTACAAAAATTAGCTTTTTCTCTAGAATTATTATATAATGTACTTTTATAAATAATTACAGCGACAGTCATAATTCATTTCGCTAATAATTATAATGTTCCATGTAATGACGAATCATCATAACATTTAATTGTATAGAGCTATTTCTGTAATATTTTGTTCTATTTGAACAAATTCCAAAAGTTGCCTTCAAATTATGTTTTCTTATGCAAGAGGCTTCAATCGTCGTGATTGCTTAAAAGTGTCGATGTCCACATAAATGTTTTCTAAACATTCTTTCTCTATTTTGTCCCACCAAAGAGTTTTCAGTACTAAATTCTAAGTCACTAAACTTTCTTTTTCGATTTTCTCCGTTTCACCAAAAGTGCGCATAGAACAGTCTACTTCTCATGCGGCGCAATGCCACAGCAATCCAATAAAAGAATTAATTATTACAGCAGAAATTAGTTTGCTGCGAGAAAATCGCAGGGATTTCAAGACTTCAAAAAATAAGAAACGTGGCATTAGCCAGCATTATGAACCGAAACAACTCTGCGAGACAAAGTCGTTCAACGAAGAATCCTCCTCCCTTTCAACATATTATAGGCAAGACTAAAGAGAATTATGCCTCCCTTGACCGAAAACCACACACTGCACTACATGCAAGATTCCAGGAAAAGACACTAGAGCCAGACAAAGCTGGAGCCTGGATAAACCATATAAGAGGATAAAACATCACTTTGACACTCAAGGGAAACAATGGACTTGACAAATGACCGAGGAAATGGAGATCATTTATTCGTACCCATCGCCGCCAAATGGCTGGCGTCAGAAACTTGATAATGGTGGTGATGATGATGATGATGATGATGATGATACATGGCGATAGGCTTCTGACAATTTCAATATGATGTACAAACATAATTATCAAACAATAAAATAGCAAAAATTACAGTCAAATCTGAGACACGGTAACTTACAAGGCATTTCACACATTTGATGATTTCACATGGACTGATTCTCCCATTTCCTCCCTTTCCTCCATTCGCACCTCCTCCCTTTCCTCCATTCGCACCTCCTCCCTTTCCTCCATTTTCACCTCCTCCCTTTCCTCCATTTTCACCTCCTCCCTTTCCTCCATTTCACCTCCTCCTTTCCTCCATTTCACCTCCTCCCTTTCCTCCATTTCACCTCTCCCTTTCCTCCTCCCTTTCCTCCATTTTCACCTCCTCCCTTTCCTCCATTTTCACCTCCTCCCTTTCCTCCATTCGCACCTCCTCCCTTTCCTCCATTTCACCTCACCTCCTCCCTTTCCTCCATTTTCACCTCCTCCCTTTCCTCCATTTTCACCTCCTCCCTTTCCTCCATTCGCACCTCCTCCCTTTCCTCCATTTTCACCTCCTCCCTTTCCTCCATTTTCACCTCCTCCCTTTCCTCCATTCGCACCTCCTCCCTTTCCTCCATTTTCACCTCCTCCCTTTCCTCCATTTTCACCTCCTCCCTTTCCTCCATTTCACCTCCTCCCTTTCCTCCATTTCACCTCCTCCTTTCCTCCATTTTCACCTCCTCCTTTCCTCCATTCGCACCTCCTCCCTTTCCTCCATTTTCACCTCCTCCCTTTCCTCCATTTTCACCTCCTCCCTTTCCTCCATTTCACCTCCTCCCCTTTCCTCCATTTCACCTCCTCCCTTTCCTCCATTTTCACCTCCTCCCTTTCCTCCATTCACCTCCTCCCTTTCCTCCATTTTCACCTCCTCCCTTTCCTCCATTTCACCTCCTCCCTTTCCTCCATTTCACCTCCTCCCTTTCCTCCATTTTCACCTCCTCCCTTTCCTCCATTCGCACCTCCTCCCTTTCCTCCATTTTCACCTCCTCCCTTTCCTCCATTTCACCTCCTCCCTTTCCTCCATTCGCACCTCCTCCCTTTCCTCCATCCATTTTCACCTCCTCCCTTTCCTCCATTTCACCTCCTCCCTTTCCTCCCATTTTCACCTCCTCCTTTCCTCCATTCCTCCTCCTTTCCTCATTTTCACCTTCCTCCATTTTCACCTCCTCCCTTTCCTCCATTTTCACCTCCTCCCTTTCCTCCATTCATTTTCACCTCCTCCCTTTCCTCCATTTCACCTCCTCCCTTTCCTCCATTCGCACCTCCTCCCTTTCCTCCATTTTCACCTCCTCCCTTTCCTCCATTTCACCTCCTCCTTTCCTCCATTTTCACCTCCTCCCTTTCCTCCATTTTCACCTCCTCCCTTTCCTCCATTCCATTCACTTTCCTCCTCACCTCCTTTCCTCCATTTTCACCTCCTCCCTTTCCTCCATTTTCACCTCCTCCCTTTCCTCCATTCTCACCTCCTCCCTTTCCTCCATTTTCACCTCCTCCCTTTCCTCCATTTCACCTCCTCCCTTTCCTCCATTTTCACCTCCTCCCTTTCCTCCATTTCACCTCCTCCCTTTCCTCCATTTCACCTCCTCCCTTTCCTCCATTTTCACCTCCTCCCTTTCCTCCATTTTCACCTCCTCCCTTTCCTCCATTTTCACCTCCTCCCTTTCCTCCATTTTCACCTCCTCCCTTTCCTCCATTTTCACCTCCTCCCTTTCCTCCATTTTCACCTCCTCCCTTTCCTCCATTTTTCACCTCCTCCCTTTCCTCCATTTTCACCTCCTCCTCCTCCTCCTTTCACTCTCATTCCACATCTCTCCTCATCCATTTCACCTCCTCCTTTCCTCCATTTTCACCTCCTCCCTTTCCTCCATTTTCACCTCCTCCCTTTCCATCATTTTCACCTCCTCCCTTTCCTCCATTATCTCCTCCTCCCTTTCCTCCATTTTCACCTCCTCCCTTTCCTCCATTCGCACCTCCTCCCTTTCCTCCATTTTCGCCTCCTCCTCCCTTTCCTCCATTTCACCTCCTCCCTTTCCTCCATTTTTCACCTCCTCCCTTTCCTCCATTCGCACCTCCTCCCTTTCCTCCATTCACCTCCTCCCTTTCCTCCATTTCACCTCCTCCCTTTCCTCCATTTCACCTCCTCCCTTTCCTCCATTTTCACCTCCTCCCTTTCCTCCATTTTCACCTCCTCCCTTTCCTCCATTCGCACCTCCTCCCTTTCCTCCATTTTCACCTCCTCCCTTTCCTCCATTTTCACCTCCTCCTTTCCTCCATTTTCACCTCCTCCATCCCTTTCCTCCATTCGCACCTCCTCCCTTTTTCTCCATTCGCACCTCCTCCCTTTCCTCCATTTTCACCTCCTCCCTTTCCTCCATTCGCACCTCCTCCCTTTCCTCCATTTCCTCTCCTCCCTTTCCTCCATTCACCTCCTCCCTTTCCTCCATTTTCACCTCCTCCCTTTCCTCCATTCGCACCTCCTCCCTTTCCTCCATTATCACCTCCTCCCTTTCCTCCATTTCACCTCCTCCCTTTCCTCCATTTTCACCTCCTCCTTTCCTCCATTTTCACCTCCTCCCTTTCCTCCATTCGCACCTCCTCCTTTCCTCCATTCGCACCTCCTCCCTTTCCTCCATTTTCACCTCCTCCCTTTCCTCCATTTTCACCTCCTCCCTTTTCCTCCATTCGCACCTCCTCCTCCCATCCTCCATTCGCATTCTCCTCCCTTTCCTCCATTTTCACCTCCTCCCTTTCCTCCATTTCACCTCCTCCCTTTCCTCCATTCACCACCTCCTCCTCCCTTTCCTCCATTTTCACCTCCTCCCTTTCCTCCATTTTCACCTCCTCCTTTCCTCCATTTTCACCTCCTCCCTTTCCTCCGTTTTCACCTCCTCCTTTCCTCCATTTTTCACCTCCTCCCTTTCCTCCATTTCACCTCCTCCCTTTCCTCCATTTTCACCTCCTCCCTTTCCTCCATTTTCGCACCTCCTCCCTTTCCTCCATTTTCACCTCCTCCCTTTCCTCCATTTTCACCTCCTCCCTTTCCTCCATTCGCACCTCCTCCCTTTCCTCCATTTTCACTCCTCCTCCTTTCCTCCATTTTCACCTCCTCCCTTTCCTCCATTTCACCTCCTCCCTTTCCTCCATTTTCACCTCCTCCCTTTCCTCCATTTTTTCCTCCTTTCTCCATTCGCACCTCCTCCATCGGCTTTCCTCCTCGCTCCTCCTTTCACTCCATTCACCTCCTCCCTTTCCTCCATTTTCACCTCCTCCCTTTCCTCCATTCGCACCTCCTCCTTTTCCTCCATTTTCACCTCCTCCGCTCCTCCATTCGCACCTCCTCCTTTCCTCCATTTTCACCTCCTCCCTTTCCTCCATTCGCACCTCCTCCCTTTCCTCCATTTTCACCTCCTCCCTTTCCTCCATTTCACCTCCTCCTTTCCTCCATTTTCCTCCTCCTCCCTTTCCTCCATTTTCACCTCCTCCCTTTCCTCCATTCGCACCTCCTCCTTTCCTCCATTTCACCTCCTCCCTTTCCTCCATTCGCACCTCCTCCCTTTCCTCCATTTCACCTCCTCCCTTTCCTCCATTTCGCACCTCCTCCCTTTCCTCCATTTTCACCTCCTCCCTTTCCTCCATTCGCACCTCCTCCCTTTCCTCCATTTTCACCTCACCTCCTCCTTTCCTCCATTCGCACCTCCTCCTTTCCTCCATTTTCACCTCCTCCCTTTCCTCCCTCCTTTTTCCGCACCTCCTCCTTCCTCCATTTTCACCTCCTCCCTTTCCTCCATCCATTTTCACCTCCTCCCTTTCCTCCATTTCACCTCCTCCCTCCTCCATTCCATTTCACCTCCTCCTTTCCTCCATTTTCACCTCCTCCCTTTCCTCCATTTTCACCTCCTCCCTTTCCTCCATTTTCACCTCCTCCCTTTCCTCCATTTTCACCTCCCATCCTTTCCTCCATTCGCACCTCCTCCCTTTCCTCCATTCGCACCTCCTCCCTTTCCTCCATTCGCACCTCCTCCCTTTCCTCCATTTTCACCTCCTCCCTTTCCTCCATTCGCACCTCCTCCTTTCCTCCATTTTCACCTCCTCCCTTTCCTCCATTTTCACCTCCTCCCTTTCCTCCATTCGCACCTCCTCCCTTTCCTCCATTTTCACCTCCTCCCTTTCCTCCATTTTCGCACCTCCTCCTTTCCTCCATTTTCACCTCCTCCCTTTCCTCCATTTTCACCTCCTCCCTTTCCTCCATTTTCACCTCTCATCCTTTCCTCCATTCGCACCTCCTCCCTTTCCTCCATTTTCACCTCCTCCTTTTCCTCCATTCGCACCTCCTCCCTTTCCTCCATTCGCACCTCCTCCTTTCCTCCATTTTCACCTCCTCCTTTCCTCCATTCGCACCTCCTCCCTTTCCTCCATTTTCACCTCCTCCCTTTCCTCCATTTTCACCTCCTCCCTTTCCTCCATTTTCACCTCCTCCCCTTTCCTCCATTTTTCACCTCCTCCCTTTCCTCCATTCATTCACCTCCTCCCTTTCCTCCATTTTCACCTCCTCCTTTCCTCCATTTTCACCTCCTCCCTTTCCTCCATTCGCACCTCCTCCTTTTCCTCCATTTTCACCTCCTCCCTTTCCTCCATTTCACCTCCTCCCTTTTCCTCCATTTTCACCTCCTCCCTTTCCCTTCCTCCATTTTCACCTCCTCCTTTCCTCCATTTTCACCTCCTCCCTTTCCTCCATTTTTCACCTCCTCCTCCTTTTCCTCCATTCGCACCCTCCCCTTTCCTCCATTCGCACCTCCTCCTCCTTTCCTCCATTCATCCTCCTCTCCCTTTCCTCCATTTTCACCTCCTCCCTTTCCTCCATTTCGCACCTCCTCCCTTTCCTTTTCCTCCATTTTCACCTCCTCCCTTTTCCTCCATTCGCACCTCCTTTCTTTCCTTTTCACCTCCTCCTTTCCTCCATTTTCACCTCCTCCCTTTCCTCCATTTTCACCTCCTCCCTTTCCTCCATTCGCACCTCCTCCCTTTCCTCCATTTCGCACCTCCTCCCTTTCCTCCATTCGCACCTCCTCCCTTTCCTCCATTCGCACCTCCTCCCTTTCCTCCATTTTCACCTCCTCCTTTCCTCCCTTCCTTTCACCTCCTCCCTTTCCTCCATTTTCACCTCCTCCTTTCCTCCATTTTCGCCTTCCTCCTCCCTTTCCTCCATTTTCACCTCCTCCCTTTCCTCCATTTTTCACCTCCTCCCTTTCCTCCATTCGCACCTCCTCCTTTCCTCCATTTTCACCTCCTCCCTTTCCTCCATTTTCACCTCCTCCCTTTCCTCCATTTCGCACCTCCTCCCTTTCCTCCATTTTCACCTCCTCCCTTTCCTCCATTCGCACCTCTCTCCTTTCCTCCATTTTCACCTCCTCCCTTTCCTCCATTTTCACCTCCTCCCTTTCCTCCATTTCACCTCCTCCCTTTCCTCCATTTTCACCTCCTTCCTCCTTTCCTCCATTCGCACCTCCTCCATTCCTCACCTCCTCCATTTCCACCTCCTCACCTCCTCCTTTCCTCCATTTTCACCTCCTCCCTTTCCTCCATTTCACCTCCTCCTCCCTTTCCTCCATTTTCACCTCCTCCCTTTCCTCCATTTCGCACCTCCTCCTTTCCTCCGTTTCGCACCTCCTCCCTTTCCTCCATTCGCACCTCCTCCCTTTCCTCCATTCGCACCTCCTCCCTTTCCTCCATTTTCACCTCCTCCTCCTTTCCTCCATTTCACCTCCTCCCTTTCCTCCATTTTCACCTCCTCCTTTCCTCCATTTTTTCACCTCCTCCCTTTCCTCCATTCGCACCTCCTCCCTTTCCTCCATTCGCACCTCCTCCCTTTCCTCCATTCGCACCTCCTCCCTTTCCTCCATTCGCACCTCCTCCCTTTCCTCCATTTCACCTCCTCCTTTCCTCCATTCGCACCTCCTCCCTTTCCTCCATTCGCACCTCCTCCCTTTCCTCCATTCGCACCTCCTCCTTTCCTCCATTATCACCTCCTCCCTTTCCTCCATTTTCGCACCTCCTCCCTTTCCTCCATTCGCACCTCCTCCCTTTCCTCCATTCGCACCTCCTCCCTTTCCTCCATTTTCACCTCCTCCCTTTCCTCCATTTTCACCTCCTCCCTTTCCTCCATTCGCACCTCCTCCCTTTCCTCCATTCGCACCTCCTCCCTTTCCTCCATTTTCACCTCCTCCCTTTCCTCCATTTCGCACCTCCTCCCTTTCCTCCATTCGCACCTCCTCCCTTTCCTCCATTTTCACCTCCTCCCTTTCCTCCATTCGCACCTCCTCCCTTTCCTCCATTTTCACCTCCTCCTTTTTCCTCCATTCGCACCTCCTCCCTTTCCTCCATTTCACCTCCTCCCTTTCCTCCATTCGCACCTCCTCCCTTTCCTCCATTTTCACCTCCTCGCTTTCCTCCATTTTCACCTCCTCCCCTTTCCTCCATTTCACCTCACCTCCTCCTTTCCTCCATTCGCACCTCCTCCCTTTCCTCCATTCGCACCTCCTCCCTTTCCTCCATTCGCACCTCCTCCCTTTCCTCCATTTTCACCTCCTCCCTTTCCTCCATTTCGCACCTCCTCCTTTCCTCCATTCGCACCTCCTCCCTTTCCTCCATTCGCACCTCCTCCCTTTCACTCCATTCGCACCTCCTCCCTTTTCCTCCATTCCGCACCTCCTCCCTTTCCTCCATTCGCACCTCCTCCCTTTCCTCCATTCGCACCTCCTCCCTTTCCTCCATTCGCACCTCCCTTTCCTCCTTTCACCTCTTTCTTTCCTCCATTTCACCTCATCCTTTCCTCCATTCGCTTCTCCTCCCTTTCACTCCATTTTCACCTCCTCCTTTCCTCCTCCTCCTCAATTTTCCTCCATTCTTCTTTTTTCCTCCTCCCTTTCACTCCATTTTCACCTCCTCCTTTCCTCCATTTCACCTCCTCCCTTTCCTCCATTCGCACCTCCTCCCTTTCCTCCATTTTCACCTCCTCCCTTTCCTCCATTCGCACCTCCTCCCTTTCCTCCATTTCACCT
>JACEVL010001094.1:304793-348948 GCA_020284085.1 Aporrectodea caliginosa
TTCAGTATGCTTCGTTCCGGTTACGTATTGCTATGATGGACTGATGATGACGACGACGCGATCGACGACGCTGAGCGATCGATCGATCGATCGACGACGACGACGACGACGACCGACGACGACGACGACGACGACGACGACGACGACTTATGATGTATGTATGTATGTATGTTGATGATGATATCAATCATCATTCATCGTTATTATTATCATTATTATCATTATCATTAGGTATACAAATTACGATCAGCTAGTAGATAATGAAGAAGTCCCAGCACAAGATTAATAATAACCAATAATAATAATAATAATAATAATAATAATAATAATAACTAATAATAATAATAATAAATAATAATAAGCGTAATAATAATAATAATAATATCAATAATAACAATAATAATAATAATAATAATAATAATAATAACAATAATAATAATAATAAATAACTTAATAATAATAATAATAATAAATAATAATAATAATAATAATAATAATAAATAGCAATAATAAGCAACAATAATAATAATAATAAATAATAATAACTAATAATAATAATAACTCAACCAATCCAAATAACGGAGACGGAAATCCGGAAACTTATTCGTACTTTTCCAGCAGGCTCTGCGGGCGGTCCGGACGGACTCCGCCCACAGCACATCCACTCGCCAGATGCTGGTCCCGCTCTTGTTTTGGCCATCACTGCCTTTGTCAACTTGCTACTGAAAGGCACCTGCCACGAGACATTACGACCACTGCTCTTCGGCGGCACTCTATTCGCCCTACGCAAGAAATCAGGTGGCCTGCGCCCAATTGTAATCGGCTACTTCTGGCGCAGGTTGACATCTAAGGGTGCAAACGCCTACGCTATACCTAGGTTAATAGCGTACCTTTCGCCACGACAAGTAGGAGTGGGGACACCGGGTGGAGTGGAAGCAGCAGTCCATGCCACACGTCGTTTCCTGGAAACTATGGACAAAGACTGCATTCTCGTGAAACTAGACATCTCCAACGCTTTTAACAGTCTTTGTAGAGCTCGAATGATCTCCGCAATCAATGAATTAATTCCAGAAATTGCACCATACTGTTACCTGTCTTATGCGGTGGAATCTCAGTTGAAATTTGGTACCTACAGCATACAGTCCGGAGTTGGACCACAACAGGGAGATCCATTGGGCCCTTTGCTATTCTGCTTGCCACTGCAACCGACTCTTCTTCTCAAACTATCTTCACCCTTGGCCTTCGGCTACCTCGATGACATCTCTCTGGGTGGACCGACGGCCGGAGTAGCGGAAGACATTGAGACCCTAGAAGAGGAGTGCGCAGGTCTGGGCCTGACTTTCAACAGAGAGAAATGCGAACTAATAGCTAAAGGCTCTCAACTGACCAACCACAGATCTTTCAGACATTTTGGATACACCGAGCCAGACTCTGCAACATTGCTGGGAGCACCGTTGTCCACCAGCTCGGCCTTGAAACAAGCCCTAGAATCACGAGCGGAGGAGCTAGACAGAGCTATGGCTAGACTAGCCATAATAGCACGCCAGGAGGCCCTGCTGATTCTCAGACACTCGCTGGGCACTCCCAAATTAATCCATACTCTGAGATGCGCTCCATGCGCAAATCATCCAGTATTGGCAACATATGATCAAATCCTGAGGAAGGGCCTTCAGAACATCTAAACATAGACTTTACAGACACGCAATGGCAACAATCTACCTTACCCATTGGGTTAGGCGGACTAGGCATTCGAAGGGCGTCATCGCTGGCACTTCCCGCTTTTCTACTAGCATCAGCCGCAGGCACCTCCGAGCTCCAGTCAAGCATCCTATGCGTACTGGACAGTCAACCAGATTTGCATTACACGAACCTATCCACACACTGGCAGACAATAACTGGGTTGTCGTTGACGGAATACTCTCCAGCAAATATACAAACCAAATGGGACAACCCGATTCTTCAAAGAGAGCATTCGGAACTACTCCTTTCCACCGCAGAGCTGAGCGAACAGGCGCGTCTGAAAGCCGTGTCCTTCCAGCACGCCAGCGATTGGATGCATTCTCTGCCAATTACATCATGCGGCCTCAGGCTTAGCGATGAGGCCATCAGGGTGGCGGTTCGCTTGCGGCGCACTGGTTACCGCTAGAGGTACACACGGCCTCTCTTGCTCTCTGGGATTTGGTCGAGCGGCCAGACACGCCGCCATCAACGACTTGGTCCATCGCAGTCTAATCAAAGCCGGCTTCCCAGCGGTTAAGGAGCCACGGGGCATGCTGCGCTCGGATGGTAAGAGACCGGACGGCACCACCCTTATACCATGGAGAGCGGGCCGAAACCTCGTTTGGGATGCAACGGTGGTTGATACGCTAGCGCCTTCCTACCTGCAGGCAACGGCCGTAACAGCAGGAGCCGCAGCTGCGGACAACAGGAAAAATCAAAAATACCAGACCCTTCTGGACATACATGACTTCATCCCGCTGGCCCTGGAAACTTTAGGTCCCATTAACTTGAGAGGCCTTGAATTATTCACAGAGATGGGCCGTCATCTGACAAAGGCGACGGACGAAGTCAGAGAGACAACCTTTCTTTTTCAAAGACTTTCTTTGACAATTCAGCGCTTTAACGCTGTGGCCTTCGCCGGCTCTTTTGTTGACCTTATGCCCGAGATGGAATAATAATAATAATAATAATAATAATAATAATAATAATAATAATAATAATAATAATAATAATAATAATAAAAATAATAAATAATAATAATAATAATAATAATAATAATAATAATAATAATAATAATAATAATAATAAAAATAATAATAATAATAATAATAATAATAATAATAATAATAATAATAATATGATACTTCCAATTTAGTTTTCTGTCAAATATCATTCCTAGAAATTTAGCTTTATTTTCCATTTTTATCAATTCTTTATCAATTTTAATATTTATTATTGGTAATTGTTTTTTATTAGTAAATAGAACTCCTACCGTCTTGGCTATAGATATCTTAAACCCATTTTTGTTACACCAGTTATTTATTTCATCAATTGATTGTTGTATTTTTTTAATTAAAGTTTTAGTTTTCCTGTGTCCTATGTAGACTGCACTATCATCAGATAATAATAATAATAATAATAATAATAATAATATAATGGATTATAATAATAATAATAATAATAATAATAGTAATAATAAGCAATAATAATAATAATAATAATAATAATAATAATAATAATAATAATAATAATAATAATAATAATAATAATAATAATAGCAATAATTATAAGAATAATAATAATAATCTGTTCTTTTTTAAACGCACTGACAAACGCACTGCGCTGTACATTTACATGTTATGCAGTGTGAAACTATCTTAACTACTAACAAGAACAGACGGCCTGTAATACACGGCGCCAAAAGCAGCCTACAAAGCATATCCGCCCTAACGGGGCTCGAACTTGGTGTCTCTCTCGCTCTCTACGCCAGTGTGTTATCCAATGCGCTATCGGCTCCCCCCACCGAAAGCAGTGCGACGTTAATCATCTTTCTTATGATACAGTATAGTTAAACAGCAACTAACCAAACCAACAAAACGTCATATGGACGTAGCGAGAAAGTGAGAGAGAAAGAGAATGAGGTGGAGGTGGCACAGGTCACAGAGCATGCGTACTGAATGATTCTGTCGTTGAACGCCGACTTTTGTCACTTGTACGAAAACCCACTGAGGCTCAGCCCCTTTAATAGACACAATATTCAACTGAACAATCAGTTCTTAGACTGTTGGGAAACGTTCGAGCCTCCTCCTCTCAGACGGTTACTAATTAACGCTGTTCACCTTTCGCAGCACTTTCTTTCTGCCTTGAACAAAATTCCTAGGGATCATAATTATGTACCTCTGGAAAATAATAATAATTAATTCATTATCAACACGAAATAAATCTTAACGCACATTCAAAGACCTCATAAATTTGTCAACGCGCCTCCTTATGCTGTAGTAGTTTGGCGTTCATAAGTTTAATTTTTTTGATTAGGCCTAAAGCTTTGCGTACATACTTACTAAATTTCATAACTTAAGCTAGAAAACGATTGGACACAAAATGCACGTGATCAACATCGGTTCCGTGATTCGATAATAATCGATGACGTCATCTTGTAAAACAAAGGATAATTATGACGTAGAATCCATTGCTGTGGCAACGCTCGGTTGTAGGCTTTTGATGGAGACGAGCGTTTATTTGACGATTTCTTCTTAAATAATATTTTCACTCAAAAAGGTCTATTTTTATATTTATTTTCGGCGATTTTGGACAGAGGTGAGTAGCCTTATATTGGGAAACTAGAGATGAACAAGGTGATCGATGACACAAGGTATTAAAATCTTTTGTTGTCGAAATATTCGATGGAAACGAGTCATCAGGACGGTGAGACAAGCTGACGACTAGTTATAGGTGAATGGTTAACTGTACGTATGTGGTTTATTTCGATGGTAATTGCCTATTTGCATGCATTGAATACATACATGCATGATGTCTTTATCAGTAGACAATTTTCTATTAATAGTTTCAGAGTTAAAGATCATACTTTTTTTTAAACTCACTCGCTGAAATCATGAGAGGCATGTAAACAGATAGGATTTACTTTATATAATTTGGCCTATATAAAGCTCATAAAGTATAAGAAGAATGTATCTTTGTTGCATAAAGCATTAAAAATTAATGTATCTGGCAACTGGACTCGCCTCTCCACAAGAAATCGCAGTATACCACAAACTTCAGTCAACAAAAATTTAATTATTATAATTTATTAAGTTAAATGCTTAAGATTAACATTAACCCTATAACCTTGGATCCATTAAAAACCCAATGTGCGCTCTGTCTTCTTTAATTTTTATAAGCGAATACGTAGAGTCCGTAGAGTCATTTTCTGGCCATTGAATTGTTTAACGTATATATTAAGACGCCTTTAAATTGTAAGTTATGTCTCGGAAGCAATAAATAGATTTTCGTTTAAGCGCTATTGTATTTTTTTTATTCATGCTGTGTTTATACAACTTTCCCCTAACTTACCTGTGGTAGTGCCACTCCAGAGCGTGAATCAAAGAGGAGGGTGACGCTAATAATCTTTGCCATTACAGTGTTCTTAAACACCAACTAAGCAACCAACCTATGCCAATAGTTTTATTCCTAATTCCGCCTCTGCCCGTACTCTGTTAGTGCAAGTCACAAGTCCAGATAAAGGAGGAGGGCTATGCTACTCATCGTTGTAATGACAGAGCGTCGTTTAACAGCCTCTAGCCTCGGGTGATGCCAGACCTAAGGCTATGGCCAAAGGGTACGGAAACGCTTCGTTATGACCTGGCGTCGTACAGCCAAAAACTACTACTGCGATTTAGCTTAATAGAGACCATCGACTGATTGTATTGTATTGTATTCAAACATTTATAAAGCGCCTGTCATAGGGTGAACCATTCAGAGGCGCTCCCAGTGCGCAAGTCCAACGAAAAGAAAAAGGTTTTGAAAAAAGCAAAGGTGGAAGAGAGGTTACTAGCTAGAATTCGAGAGCGAGTAGATGGAGACAGCGCATTCCAAAGAGAGGGACCAATAATTATTTAAGTAAAGGACCGGGACTTAGCCATAGCTCTTCTAGTATGAGGTACTAGAAGCTCAAGTCTGTTTGATGAGCGTAGTGGTCGATGGGAGAAGGCTGAAAGAGGCCGGAGTAAAACATCTACTGATCCATTACTGTAGTGGCGCTATAGAAGCAGTTAGTGTAGATTTCACTAGATTAGGAGAGGTTAAATTCACTGGCTTTCTGGCAACGCAAAAGAAGTCCAACGCTACCGTATTTGCAGTCAAACCCTAGCAAATAACGATAGCATTAGACACCCTTAAAACTCGTTCATAATGCTCAATAAATAGAGAAATAGTCGCGTGTTGATATTATATTAATGGCGTTTTCCAGTGTAGATTAGGGCTGTCCTATAGTGGACTGGCCTTCTAGCAACGTAAAAAAAGCTCAAAAACTAAAAAATTAAGAATTCCATTGGACACCTTGAAAACCCATTCAAGTGACACAATAAATAAAGATTGTTGAGATTTTATTTATTGTTTCCTTGAGTGGATAAAATGTTGTCATCTTACGCAATTACATAACAATTACATAATAATTACATGACTGCATAATAATTACATAATTGCATGACCCCGACGCTGCACTACCTGCAGTAGTGTCACTCCAAAGCCTGGAGAAAGGAGGAGGGCGACATTGATCATCTTGCTTATGACACAGTGTCGTTAAACAGCAACTAACCACCCAGCATAACGTCAGCAACGACCTCTGTTGCCATAATAATTATGTTATTGGATAAAGTAAGAGGAGGACGCTAATGACCTTTATCACTCAGTGCAGTTTAACGGAAACAACAACTACTCAGCATCAGAAATTAAGGAGTCATTTCTTTACTTGAAGTGAAAAACGGTGCTAGACAGATGGCGCTATGATATAGCAAATAAAAATCGGACCTACCAATTAGAATGATCGGCCTACATAGCCTTTCACATCGTAACAATGATGCCATAAGACGTGTTTAAAATGTTGATATCCTGTGGTGAAGTCAACGACCTTAAGATGTTGAAAAACTTAAAAACGAAATGATCTCTTTGCACACCTCAAAAACTGTTGCAAGTGATGTTAGAAATGCAGCACAGCCTTTAAACGCGGTCAATATAAGCAATTGCAAGACATGGTTTACCACACGAAACTAAAACGGAAGGCAAGAATAATTCCGACATTGCCCATACTCTAGTAGTGCCAGCTCCAAGCGTCGAGAAAATAGGAGGGCGCCGTTTAATAATCTTTGTTATGACGAAGCGTCGCTAAAAAGCAACTAATCATCAACGAAGAATTCTGCCTTTCCTCCTTAAAGTCATGGAGAAAAGGAAGAGGAGTGGCAGGAGCAGGAGGCAGGGGTATATTTCATTTGCGACGAAACACAGATTTCTAGCTTAAATGCATAATTATAGCTTAGTGAATGCATCATTGTGTGTGTTTTTGTGTGTGAGTATATATATATGTGTGTGTGTGTGTGTGTGTGTGCGTGCGTGTACAAAAAGATAATCGGAAACGTCTATATATCAATCAATCAATCAATTAATCAATCATTCATTCAATCAATCAATCAATCATTCATTCAATCAATCAATCAATCAATCAATCAATCAATCAATCAATCAATCAATCAATCAATCAATCAATCAATCAATCAATCAATCAATCAATCAATCAATCAATCATTCAATTAATCAATCAATCACTCAATCAATCAATCAATATATCAATCAATCGATCAAACAATACTCTATTGTTCACCAAACAATTCACATTCATCAATTAGACAGGCCAGTGACAATGGGAAGACCCAAAGCAACAGCAGGTTCCGCTAACAGGATCGCCCTATTACAATCAGGCATTACTCAAACATGCTGTACAATTATTGGTCGTAGTATACTGGTTATATATATAGGCCTATCATGTTCATTATTATTATTATGATTTTTCCCGAAAGTGGTGCGAAAGACGATAGCATTAATTAGTAACCGTCTCAGAGTGGAGGCTGAATACAAGGAGAAAATTTGGGACGCCATCTTGGATTTCTGAACGAGCTGCAGAGGGATTTTCAGGACTTTTAGTTATGTACTCTACTCAATATTTGAGCAGCGCAGTATATATATATATATATATATATATATATATATATATATATATATTCGTATATTGAGAAAAACAATCTGACAAAAACGGCTGAAGTATAGAAGGTAGGAAGTGGTAAGAGGAGAGGGTATCTAGAAAATTATTGGTCAGTCCGTGTACACTGTGCTTTAACAAGTCTATATTAAAGTCACCCAGCAAAATTATATCTCTTTTAGTTTTTGTAAGATCAGATAGCGTTTGGTTCAACTCCTCATTAAATTGTTGCAAAGGGCACCCTGGGGTCTATAAATGACTGCTAATGTTAGTGAGGAATATTTTGGCTGTGGGATGCGTATGAGGAGGCTTTCGTAAGAAGTATGGTTTAGTTGTGGTAAAATCTCATACTCAATATTTGACTTAATAAGATATCCTACACCTCCCCAACACCCTGTTGCTCTAGGTTTATGTATAAATGTATAGCCTGTAATCTGGACGGTATCAGCCTGGGCTTCATCCATCCATGTTTCTGTGACAGCTATAATATCAACTGGCCAGCTCTGAAGTAGGATCTGAATATCAGAGATTTTGGAAGCTATGCTACGGCAGTTAATACGCATCAAAGAATAGTTTTGGGCTGAAAGGCTAATACCCCCTCGGAGCGCCGTTCGAGCAACTGCCTCAGAAGTTTCACTCGACGGCGTGGATGTCCGATGCGTACGCCTTGACGGGGCGAGGGGCTTCAGCCGATCCTGACATCTGGCCAGCCAGGGAAGATGAGCTTCAGCCCGGTCTGACTCCTGGCCAAGCGGAGACGAGGATCGGTGACCAAGTACGCAAGGGCAAAAGTTACCTCCGCCACTGAAACGTTCGTGCATTGCACCTCGCGTGCTTTGTGCCAGTCGCAGTGCCAATCCCAAGCCTGGAAGAAGGAGGAGGGCGACGCTAAGGGTCTTTGTTACCATACAGTTAGTCGTTAACTAGTCCAAAAGAAAGAAGAAGAAAGGCTAATAATATACATGGATCTTAATTACGTATTCATTACCAATATTCCAAGTTATCACACAGCGTCGTTTAACAGAAACTAACCAACCATTGGGGTTGTGCCAATAGCCGCCACTGATGCACGCACTCTGGTAGTGACAGTCCCAAGATTGGATAAGGGAGGAGAGCGAAACGTCATCGAATTTGCGCATATGTCAGAGCTCGTTATCTATCTTTGGACATTCCTGATGTGGAGACGATGGTTGCTAAAGCTGAGGATGCGCTGCTATTTGCGGTCCAAAGGAACAGTTCACACGTTCTGACAGAGCTTTTTCCACCTAGTAACATACGCCAATATATAATGCGACCCCGACCTCATGATTATGTACTTCCATTTAAGGACAATAGAAATTTTATTCCTCGTGTCCTTTACCGGAAATTGGTACCAATAATCTGAGAGTATTTGTCAAAATGTACCATTTAACACTAAATTCCATCTTTTGAACCTTCCTGAACATTAACATTAGTTTTATATTTTGATTCTATCTTTATTATTCTTTTGAATTATCTGTAATCAGTTGCGGTGTGTCAGCTGGATTTTGTGTGCCAATAAACGAATATAATAATTTTAAAAAAATTAGACACCTTTAAAACACTTTCAGAAGGCGCTATAAATAAACAAATTTGCGCTTTGACATGATTGGACGGGGGAGTTCATGTAAAAACGATCGTTGTATTATATGGAAAAGTTGCATAATTACACAATGCTAATTAATTATATGATTACACAACTCGGACACTACCCTGTCTCTGGTAGTGCCAATCCCAAGACTCAATAAAAGAGGAGGGCGACGTCAATCACCTTTGCTATGACACAGTGTCATTAAACAGCAACTAAACAAACCAACAAAAGGGTCAACAACGGCCTATGTTGCCGTCATAATGACATTAATTAACTGTAGGAATCCGTGTATTGCATGGATATTAGGCATAATTATGTGGTGACAACAACCACTCTAAGATGTTGATAAACAATAGAAATTAAATGACGTCCCTGTTAACCCGAAAAATGCTTTCATCTGATATTATACATTCAGTATAAACTAAACGAAGCCTCAACTGGTAAAGTAATCAAATTAAAAACAGAATATCTCTATAGTTGTTAGGCTTTGCTTAAACGCCTTTAACTCGGTTATCGCAGAAGCTATAAACATCACATTTTCGTAGAAACGGCTATAAATATCACATTTTCGTAGAAACGGCTATAAATATCACATTTTCGTAGAAACGGCTATAAATATCACATTTTCGTAGAAACGGTACTGCTGCTGCTGAAGAGCTGTAATATGCCAAAAATAATCTTTGTCGGCGGCAACGGCGTATGTTGTCATAAGCTGCCGTTAAACTGAGGATCCAATCCAACGGTACTGCTTTATAGTAATGTTTCCATCCACTTGGATCTAACTCCGCCACTTCTAGTACTCGGTGGTGCCAATAGCAAGAATGGATGGTTACTACTTAATATCTCTTTTTGCAACACTTTCTACCAGCCTGAACAAACCAGAAGACCACTACGTACCTCCTCTTCTTTCTTTTCGCAACACTTTGAAGAGGAAAATTGCAGAATTATTCCTTGATTGTTTAGCGACGCTTCGCCCTCCTCCTCCTCTCTCCAGCAGGCTTGGGACTAGCACTACCAGAATATGGGCAGTGGCGGAGTTATTTTTCATGAGTTTTAGTTTAGTGTATTAAGCGACATCTTCTGGCTGACGAAACCGTTAACGTCGACCGTAACCTCACGGTAACCTCTGTATCAACGTCTTTAAAAAAGCCCACGCTGAATTTCTAACGTCAATTGCAACCGTTTTTGAGGTGTGCAAAGTAATCATTTTACTTCCTGTGCTTTTCATAATCTTAGGACCGTTTACGTCGACCTTACAACATCCGCAGGAAATTAGTATTTAGCAAGTTTAAATACGTCTTACGGCCGTAAAGCACGACATGAAATGCTTTGTTAGTTCTTGTTTTATTGTTCAGCACTCTTGAAAATAGGGACATTATAGCGTTTATAAGTAAAGCTTCGAAAGTATTATTATTCAATGTTAAACGACATCTTGTGGCTGTGGTCGACGTTTATATTTTACCTTACATAAAAAGGGAAGAAAACCCAATGTTGTCAGCGTAGATCACAAGGTCTAACATCGCATATTAATGCGATACAAGTACATGATTAATAATAATAATTATTATTGCCACTGGAATATTATATGCTTTTTAGGTCTAATAAAAAGTCGTACGGGCTACGCAATATGTCGCTATAAGAAATACATTTTTCATAATAATAATAATAATAATAATAATAATAATAATAATAATAATAATAATAATAATAAAATAATAATAATAATAATAATAATAATAATAATAATAATAAAAAAAATAATAATACAAATAATAAGTTTACATACGAACGGTAAAAAACGTTCAATATAATTAAGCACCTCTTTTAAGCGTTATATTCGCTTCATAAGTAAACGCAGCCGAGCGGTCCTGTATAATTCCCTTTTGACGGTAAATGTGTTTCAGAATGAAGTGTATAGGATACTTTGTTTGATTACTAATGGGCGAATTTTGTGAATAGATATTTTAATTTAGTTGCTGTGAGTAGTTTTTCCCCCCTTCTTGTTGGTGTCAAATCTGTGGATATTTAATTACTCTTTTACTGGTGCTTTTTGCTTTTAGGATTGCGTATTGCATTATTATGATTTGCATCATTATTATAATAACAATCGTTTGCCTTAACTCTAGTTATATGTATGCGAGTTGGTTGATGAGGCGTATAATTAGTAGCTTCTTTTCAACTGTGAAATCTTAAGTATGTTTTATTATATTATATAAGTAATAAAAATCTGATGTAAGTAAATTACATATTATGGCATATTGTTCATTAAGTATCTATAACACTTTGTTTTAAGTATCACATGTTTAGTTTGGTTGCTGTATTGGAGTAAATATTACATTGCATCATAATGCAGTACGTCATATGTTGTAATAAGGAAAATGTAGTTGATGTGTCTCAATGAACATGTTGAAAACAAACTTTAAGCAATTGTAATCTGTTTGTGCCAAATATTTTTATTTTATTTAATGAAACTTACGTTTGAGTGTATTGGATGCTTGAACAGTCTACGGGTAAAAGACCGACTTTGTGAATTACTTATATCATTTAGTGTTTGTACTGTTTCTATCAAATTTGTATTAACAAAAAGTATAATGGTAAATAGTGAATGTTGTCACAAGATGACGTTAAACTGAAAATTTATAAATAATCACTTAAAAGAGTACAAGTAGAATAAGAATCTAACGTCATGATATTATTATAATTAAATTTGTATCGAATCATTTAATCACAGTGTGTATCACAGAAAGTAGGCCTAACCGATGCATTACTTTATGTCGTTTAACATTGAATTTTGTGACATTGTAAGGATTTATTTTGACACCTTTAAATGGTGTCGTTTGGACGTTAAATTTCTCGTTTTCATTGTATGGTATACATTGTGAATTGTCGTCAACGGCCTTTGATGTCATAAGGCGACGTTAAACCTTTGATTAATAATAGTCCTGTATAATTATTCTCGTCAGTCCAAAAAAAGTCTGTGATCATCAACGGCGTTTGTTCTGTTGATACTCTGTATCCATCCATCCATTAATAAAAGTTTCTAATTATCCATCGGTCCTCAAATCGCTAATAATAGAGGGCCCTCTATAATTCGCGATTTGAGGACTGATGGTCAGTGATGGATAATTAGAAACTTTTATGCCATACGACCGCTGAGAACTGTTCAAAGCTTCACAACTGTCCGTACTATAATCGTATACTATAATCGTAATTGTAATTGTAATCGAACATTTATATAGCGCCGCTCAAAATCAGCAGCGCTCTCTTACTATGGTAATGCATCAAATTAAATCCTTAAAGCGTTAGTAAAATCCAGTGTTTAACGAAATCTTGTGGCTGTAGTAGACACTATCGCTTGAAACCATACTTTAATCGGTACCTGCATACACAAATACATACATACTTACATATATACATACATACATACAAAACATACATACATACATACATACATACATAAATACATACATACATACATACCTACATACATACATACATACATACATACATACATACATACATACATACATACATACATACATACATACATACATACATACATACATTACACATAATTACATACATACAAACATACATACATACATACATACATACATACATACATACATACATACATACATACATACATACATACATACAAACATACATACATACATACATACATACATACATACATACATACATACATACATACATACATACATACAAACATACATACATACATACATACATACATACATACAAACATACATACATACATACATACATACATACATACATACATACATACATAAATACATACATACATACATACCTACATACATACATACATACATACATACATACATACATACATACATTACACACATGAATACATACAAACATACATACATACATACATACATACATACATACATACATACATACATACAAACATACATACATACATACATACATACATACATACATACATACATACATACATACAAACATACATACATACATACATACATACATACATACATACATACATTACACACATGAATACATACAAACATACATACATACATACATACATACATACATACATACATACATACATACAAACATACATACATACATACATACATACATACATACATACATACATACATACATACAAACATACATACATACATGCACGCATTCATACATACATAGGTCTACATGAATTCATGCATTCATGAATGTGTATTTGACCTCTCGATTGACAGTCCACTGCATTGAAGAAAAGACATTTTTGTAGCGCCAATGCCGTAATATAGGCCTACCTCTTCCTTCTGGCTCTCCGCCTCCTCCTCCTTGTTCCCATGGCTCTAACAGGAGTGGCAGAATTGTTCCTTGACAGCTTGTTACTAGTTAGCGGGGCTTCGCCATGCAAAGATGATCAAACGTCGCCCTTCTTCTTTCTGCGGGCTTGGGACTGGCAAGAGGGGAATGATTTTTTTCCTTGAGTTTTAGTTTCAGGTATTAAACGACATCTTATAATATTATTAGCTTACAATGAGAGTTGAATCGGTTTATGGACAGTGAGATAAGCGTCTTTGGTCATTGCTCTATTTATAACATCCTTTGCAACCATTATTAAGGTGTGTAAGAAGTTCATTTTGTTTCCAATGTGTTTCAACATCATAGGGCCGTTGACGTCGACTTCACCACAACCAAGCGAAATTAGGATTCTAACAGTTTAAAAACGTTTCATGACGATATGAAAAGCTTTGTATTCTTTTGCGCCATCTATCTAGACGCCACTTTCAACACTTTCAACTTCAAAGAAAAATCCTGACGAAGGTATTGTTTGAAAATAAGGAGTAATAATAATCTTTTCTTTATTAAGCGCCTGACAAACGCACTGCGCTGTACATTTACAAGTTATGCAATTGAAACAACAAATCTTAACTACTAACAGAACAGACAGCCTGCAATACACGGCGCTAATAGCAGCCCATAAAGCGTGTCCGCCCTACGGGACTATAACTCTGTACCTCTCGCTCTCTATGCCGGTGTGTTATCCAATGCGCTATCGCCCCCCCGATACTGCATATCAAAAATCAATTTAAAGGCATCTGAACAAAGATTTAAAATGTTGGTAATATTCAGTGTTTGTGGCTGCTGTAGAAACTGGCGACAATCCGCTAATCGGCGCAATATTCAGCAGAAAACAGATGTGTACATGCATGGATACATAGATACGTACATACATACATTACATACATATAATTATTAATTATACGTACATACAGTGCTGGCCAGAGCATTAGAAACACATATAAAAATCATGAAAAAACACTGAAATTAACAATTAGCATGCTTATTTCTAGCAGAACACACTCGAAGAACAATTAAGAGTTGCTTATAAGATAAAACTGTGTCTTCTGTCATTAGTTAATGATTTTTTATCAGCGAAATTTTTTTAGACATTATAGATAGCTTCCAGCCGAAATACATGAAATGTGCATGTACGAAAGTACATTTGTACATGTCGTTCAAAGTACATGTATGTCACTAATCATTATGCAGTGGGGTGCCAATGTTAACTTCAATACTTTGTGTAACCACCCTTGCTGCTAATGACTTGAGCCACACGCTTCGGCATCCCCTGTATCAGGCGTGGACACATGTCGCGGATGTCTTGATCATGATGCCAGATTTGCAGTATGCATTCGATCAATGAACGCTTAGTGGTGGGTTTCATTGCATTCACCTTGCGTTTCAGGAGATGCCAAAAATTCTCTATCGGATTCATATCCGGTGAATTGCCGGGCCAGCTTAACAAAGAGATTTTCTCCTTTCTGAGGAACTGAATGACTCTTTTCGCGGTATGGCACGGAGCTCCGTCTTGCATGAAAACGCCTTCACCGTTAGGGAACCATTCGGCCATTTGGGGAAGCAGCCTAGCCCGCAACATTTCAATGTATTGGTCTTGGCGCATGATTCCGTTGACGATGTACAGACGGCCTGGACCTTGAGCAGAGATACCTCCCCAAACCATAACAGAAGTCGGATGCTTGACGGTAGGGGAAACACATTCTGGAAGAAGATCTTCCTTGCTTCGTCGTCTAACGAACATTGACGACTCCCGAAGGATATCAATTTTGCTCTCATCACTGAAGCACACCTTCGTCCAGTCATTGGCAGTCCAATTTTTGTACTGTTTTGCCCATAGCAACCTCTTCTTCATCATGGCCGGTGTGAGTTTGGCTTTCTTAACAGGACGCCGCGCAGTTAATCCAGCATTACACAACTCACGTCTCACAGTTCTGGGTGAAACCTTTACGCCATACTCTGATACCTGACGAGAGAGCTCGGAACTTGTTGCTCTACGATTGGATTTACAGAGTCTGATCAGAATTCGTCTGGTCCGAGTACAAAACCTTGATTTCATGCCCTATATGCTTCCTGTTCTTGGTTTTTTCTTCACAGAAATCTTGACCAAAGTCTAATTCTCTTTTAACTCTGTTAACAGAAGCTGCAGAAATGTCACATTTCTTCGCAATCTCCCTCTGACTGTAGCACTGCTCCTTAATTCAAAGTTTTAACAGCAGAAACCTTCCGCGGTGTTAAATCTTTAATTTTACCCATTTTTGATAGAAAAAGTCAAACTTTCCGTGAATAACAGTTATTTCAATGACAACTGACCTTCACCTACATAACCACAGAACATAATCTACTGAAAAAACATAGATATCACTAGCGCAGAGCATTGATAATATTATTTCATGAAATGTTTACACTTTCACTCGTGTGTTTTTAATGTTCTGTCCTTGTACTAAATTTAGTGAAAAGAAGAAAAATTTCCCGGAAAAATTTTTTCTCCAATTAAAACTAACCTCCACCTATAACCAAAAGATATAATCAATTCAAAAAACCCTAATATTACGAGCGCATAGCATTGAAAATGTAATTTCACACACTTTGTAGTGTTTTATAGATGTGTTTCTAATGCTCTGGCCAGCACTGTACAAGCATACTTGCATGCGTGTAGCTTTGAACCTCTATTGACCACGCCAACCACTACACTATCGAGCACCCTTTATTCGACACAATATTCAACTGAAAAAAATGAGTTCATAGACTGTTGGGAAACCGTAACCGACTGGTTAAAGTGGTCGCCTTGTAATTCGATGAGTCGGGGTTCGAGCTTCCACTCCTGAGTCTGTTATTAATCAATGTATATTAAACTGCATCCTATGCTATAATTAGCGTCGACCGTAACCTTACTCCTCAAGCGCCTTCGAGATGAACTTCCATCAGACTATGCTCATTTATAAGGTTACTTACAATCATTTTTGAGGTGTGCAAGGACATCATTTTTATTCCATTATTTCCCAACATTATGGGGCACTGACGTCGACCTCACCACATCTACACGACATTAGGATACTACCAGTTTATATACTTCTTTATCGCAAAGCTTTGTATAATCCTCATTGTTAGTTCTGGGTTTTATTGTTTAGCGCCATCTATGTAAACCATCTATGCAGCGATACATTTATCAGGCGATAACAGTTCCGCCGATTGCGGGCCTCCTTCTGGACCAGTATGCCTTTCGTCCTACAGGTTCTACTACCTCTGCAATCATCTCTATACTGCATCACGCTTCAAGTCTCCTTCAAACAAATAATTACGTGTCCCTAATTTCGCTTGATTTTTCAAAAGCTTTCGACATGGTACGACACTCAACCCTTGCCCTGAAGCTTTCAAATCTTGACATTCCAGACTTTGTCTACAATTGGCTATTAAACTTTTTCAAGGATAGAGGGCATGTGACTAAATTCCAGGGGGTGTTCTCCTTGCTGCGGGCTATCAACGCTAGCAACGTACAGGGTTCCGGGATTGGGCCTTCGTCTTATATCGTTAACGCTTCAGATCTTCAGCCGATTCACCCCGAGAATCACATGGTAAAATATGCAGACGACACGTATCTACTAATTGGTTCTTCGATGCGGGGAACGATCAGTCTTGAACTTGCCTCCGTTAAGACCTGGGCATCGCGTAACAATCTCCGACTGAATTCACAAAAATCAAGAGAAGTGATAATTTCTCGTCGTCGGGATGTAAAAGTCCCAGAGTTGCTGGAGGGACTGGAAAGAGTAACTTCCATTAACATACTTGGAGTTACCCTGAGCTCCGATCTTCGAGTTACTACTCATGTAGACGCCACTCTTGCCTCTTGTGCCGGGTCTCTTCATGCCTTAAGAACGTTAAGGGCACATGGATTACCACCTGAGGCTCTACATGTAGTGACCAGAGCTACTACTGTCTCCAGGATGATGTACGCTGCCCCGGCCTGGTGGGGTTTTACTACCTCCACGGACCGGGCCAGGATTGAGCGTCTTTTGGCAAGGTGCCGCCGATCAGGTTACCTAAGGGAAGACTCGCTAAGTGCTGCTGAAATGGTGGACCAGGCTGATGATCGCCTCCTGGCTGCTGTCTCCAGAAACGACTTCCATGTTCTTCGGCCGCTTTTTCCTCCGATTATTGATCGTCATTACAAAATGAGACCACGCCCTCACAACTTTGTGTTGCCCACTAAAGATGATAAACTTTTTATCTCACGAGTCCTGTATAAAAAGCCATCCTCAAATCACTAATGCTGATAAATTACTCATCCCACGTTACTCTCTCAATTAAATTAACAATTCATCAGGTAATAGTTGATAACAATTTGTTGCCTTATTGTCGCTCTAACATTGGCTTCTTGTTATGGTATATGGTACAATCTTGCGTAGCATTCATTCATAACTTTTGTTAAATTGCAATGTACCTGATGGCGGTGTGTCTATCAGTTTTTGTTACCAATTAAACGAATATAATAATAATAACGTCATTTTGAATTCAAATGATAACAATTAAAACTGAGCGTAGGTACCACCTGAAAATTAATGAGCATTTATAGTTTCCCTAGGACACGATTTAAAGGTGTTTAAGTAAAGCTTAAAAAGTTTAGTAATATTCAGTGTTTAGCAACATCATTTGACTGTGGTCGAATCTTACATTACGTTGCATCAAAGAAGGAAAAAATCCAATGTTTTCAGCGGACCGTATAAGGTCTAAAATCGTAGAATGACAATGACAATAACACTGACATTAACAAAAATGAAAACAAAGACAACAAAAACAATGCCTGTTAGGTTTGTAATCAATGTCGTTGCTTACGACCATATTATATCGAGCGAGAGAGAGAGAGAGAGAGAGAGAGAGAGAGAGAGAGAGAGAGAGAGAGAGAGAGAGAGAGAGAGAGAGAGAGAGAGAGAGAGAGAGAGAGAGAGAGAGAGAGAGAGAGAGAGAGAGAGAGAGAGAGAGAGAGAGAGAGAGAGAGAGAGAGAGAGAGTTAGTAACATCGAAGGGCAATTTGCATGCGTAATGATTGATTCTATCGTTTAGCAACCGATATTTGTCATTTTTGCGAAAGTCACCTGGGGCTCAGCTCTTCTCCGATCCCCTTTAATCGAATCTGAAAAATCAGTTCATAGACTGTTGGGAAACGGAAGAAGATAGGTTAGAGCGCTCGTCTTGTATCGAGCTTCCTGTCCGGTGACGGTTACTAATTAATACTATCGACTTTCGCAGCACTTTCTGGAAAATCGTGATAGTAATTAAGATGATAGGCCTATGTGCCTCCAAATATCTAGTCTTTCAGTGGTGCCACGCGCGCACACACGCACGCACACACAGACAATGATGCACTTACTAACCTAATGCATCGCAGCTTGACATTTCACACACACACACACACACACACACACACACACACACACACACACACACACACACACACACACACACAAACACACACACACACACACCACAAAATGACGCATTCACTTACCTAATGCATACGAGCTAGAAACGTCAATACCACCAAAAACCTAATATACCTCTTCTACCTGCTCCTCCTCTTTCTTCTTTTTCTACACGACTGAAAAGAGAAAAATGCACAATAATTGTTCGTTGATGGCTAGTTACTGTTTAGCGACACTTCGTCAAAGAAAGGTGATTGAATGTCGCCATCCTCATTTGCCCACGCTTGGGACGGGCACTACTACAATATCTGCAGACTGCAGTGGCGGAATTATTATTTTACCTTCAGTTTTAGTTTCGTGTGTTAGATAATAACCTTACAATACCTGCCTAACTATAGCACCGGCCAATATGTGTTTAAAACCTATAACGCTGAATTTCTAATGTTACTTTCAACCGTTTTTGAGGTGTGTAAACACAACAGTTCGTCTCCAGTGTTTTTCAACATCTTAGGGTCGTTGACGTCCACTTCAACACATCCACGAGACATTGGGGCTGCAACAATTATAAGACGTCTTGTGGCATCATATGTGCGATGTGAAAAGCTATGTATACCTATAATGCACATCATTGTTAGCTACCGTTAACATTGTCTGTCATATGGCGCCATCTGTCTAAGGGCTATTTTCACTTTTAATTCAACAAAATCTCTTCAGATATTATTAGGATGTACCGCTTGAACAAGGATTTTAGCTGTAATTTATTATTATTATTATTTAGTGTTCAATTTGTGGATTGGATCAATTTGTGATTGAGCAGCTGATTAATATATAGTGGATAATACACACTCTTTAAGGGTGTCTGTGTTATCCTTTGTTTAACGACCATTATATACCGTCAGAAGAATGTCGTGCATGAAATGAACGTTTTGCCAGTGTTCGTACTTTGGTAGTGCCAGTTGTAAGCGTGGCTAACGGAGGAGGGTAACGCTAATCATCTCATTATTAGCAAACAATCAACAATCAGGTAATTGGACTCGTTTCTTTGCTTGGCATAGCAATCTACCTCATGTTTCAGTGAATAACATTTAATTATTATTACTAATTAAAAATTAAAAAGTGTTTAAGACTAGTTTCATAGGGATATTTCTTTGGCTTTCAAGGTTTTGCATTTTAACGTAAAATTTATCAAACACCTTAAAAGCGTATGCTTCTGAATTAATAAATAATGATATCGTTCAATCGCTAACAAATGACGAATTTGTCACGACTGAAGTTTCGGGTGATATGTTGCAAAAATATGAACAGTGCAAACAAAACAAATAATGAAGTTGAACTGGAATTGTTTCTTGACGTCGTCAAAGGCCTTTTACACTGCTCGAAGAATGTCTAACACGCCAAATAACCAACCAACCTGTGCATAATCTTATAGTTTCTATAAAGACCTATAATTATACTCTTTATTCCGACACTGCACGTACTCCGACAGTGACAGCCCGAAGACTAAACAAAGAAATAGGGTTCTGTTAATCACCTTTGTAGCACCTCGGTCCGTCTCAGTGACCTGCAACAGTGGCATCGCTGACTGGATGAAATGCAATCGACTGAATTCAATAAAATCAGAATTCCTCTGGTGCTCGTCCTCGCGCAGAGTGGAAAATCTAGATCGAAACCCTTTCGTCATTGGTGCGGATGCTGTCCAGCCAAAGAACAAGTTCCGCGATCTCAGTCTTTTCCTCCACAGTGACTTGTCAATGATGTCACATATCCCAGGCCTTGTGAGGACCAGCTTTGGAATCTTGAAACAGCTGAGGTCTTCCGTTGTTGGGTCGAGTTCGGCCTTTATGACTGAGATACAGTTGTAAATTATTCAGAGATCACGCTCTCTCTTAGACACCTCTAAAACAGAGTCACCGGTGCTATATAAGGGTACGACATGATAGGTGATTAATGACATAAAAATTTTCGGCGTTGAAAAGGTTCATTTACATATTACAATTTATAAGTAGTGGGACACTGTTACAGTATGCGCTTGGTTACATCGGTCGCCAGGTAACGCGGAGAGCATGGGTTCGATCCGCTTGCTCTTAGACGGTTACTGTGTAGGGACCTTCATCAAGTCCTTCACTCACTCTTGCTTAGCGTCAATAACTGATCATTAGGTGTGTTTGCGCCTAATGAAGTTGTCTAGTCTTTCTTGAATAGGCGCTATCTAAAAATATGTGATTACAAATTATAGTAATTAATATAGTGACGCGAAACAAACGTCTACAAGCGACATTATTGTAGACCATGGATCTTATTACGCCAGTGTTAAATTCGTTGCTTAGCAACGTCCATTGCTGTGTTTCATTGTAAGTATCCCAAAAGTGTTATTATTTTGACGATTTTCTAATTACGAAGCATCAATCGATGGAGCTGAACGATTGTGAGTGAAGGACTTGCTCAAGGTTCCTCCCCGTCTCAGGGGAGAGGGAGGGAAGAGAGATATTCACAATCGGTAACTGAAGGACAAATTTTATTACTGAACTAGACTGCATTATGTCATTATGCCGTAAGAACTGTGCCATAATATTATGTTCAATATAATTACACACCCGTTTTTAGCTTAACAGTCGGCTTATAAGTGAAAGCAGACGTGAAGTCCTGTGGTGAAATTTGCGTTGGCTCATTTAAGCAACATACGGGTGTGAAAGTTGGACTATCAAGAAAAAAGAGGAAGAAAGAATAAATGCGTTTGAAATGAAATGCCTAAGACAGATTCTGAGAGTATCATGGATAGAAAAAAGAACAAATGAGTGGGTGTTAGAGAAAACAGGAACGGAAAGAAGTCTACTTGATCAGATTAAAAGAAGGAAACTTACATACTTCGGACATTTGATGAGGAAACAGGGAAACTGCCTGGAAAAGGAGATCATACAGGGAACTGTACCAGGAGCAAGGACGCGGGGAAGACCGAGAATGGGGTGGCTTAACAACATAAGCACGTGGATGAATATGCCTTTTCATCGATTGTTGACAGAGACGGAAGATAGAAAAAGGTGGAGAAGACTTGTCCATGGAGCGACCAACCCTCGGATCGAGGATGGTTGAAGACAAGACAAGACATTTAATTAAGTTACATACGGCTGTATTATGCTGTATAATACGAATGGTGAAGTCTTTGGCTATTTCATAACTCATAACGACGACGTTCGCTGTAATCACGAAAGTCGCTGATAAGTCGCTTCATCTCCGTTCTCCAGGGTTGAGATATCGCTTTTCCACATGTTACCCAATCCGGGGATAACGCAGATAATAATAATAATATAATAATCATATAATTATTATTTTCTTTAATTAAGCGCCTGACAAACGCACTGCGCTGTACATTTACATGTTATGCAATTGAAACAATCCTAACTATTAAAAGAACAGACAACCTGCAATACACGGCGCTAATAGCAGCCTACAACAGATCCAACAGATCCGGCCAGTTATCGTCCCATCTCGAACCTGTCCTTCATCTCTAAGCTGGTTGAGCGAGTCATTCACAAACAACTATCAGATTACGTCGAATCGCATCATCTGCTTCCACCTACTCAATCTGGCTTCCGTCGTCATCACTCTACTGAAACCGCAGTGATTAAAGTTTACAACGATATCGTCCTGGCTCTCGACTCCGGTTTCATCACCGCGTTACTCCTATTAGACTTCTCTGCTGCGTTTGATTGCGTGGATCCTACCATTCTTCTCAAAATCCTACAAGAACAATTCGGTATTACTGACTTAGCGAGATCTCACAGTGTGAAATTTGGTGGACACTCATCAAGAACTTTCAAGGTCCTCTTTGGCGTACCACAAGGATCCATCGTAGGTCCACTTCTCTTCATTCTATACACCTCCAATATTGTCAACATCGCCTCGCAACATGGTCTTATGATCCATTTATATGCTGACGACACCCAACTCTACGTAAAGCTCTATGGAAGAAACATTGGAAACATCAAAAACAAAATCGCAGCATGCACCCGTGATATTGAATCCTGGTGTGCTTCCATGCGTTTGAAACTAAATACTACTAAAACAGAACTCAGTTGGTTCGACCGTCGGATCAGTCAGGATGAAGATAAATCATTGAAAATACTTAACCTCGACTCAAGTTGTTCTATTCCACCTTCAGAAGTGGTTCGCGATCTTGGAGTATTGTTAGACTGCAATCTAAATATGACTCAACACATTTCCGCCATTGCCAGAGCCTGCTATTTCCACCTTCGCCGAATCAGACAAGTGAAGCGTTGCCTGGATGAAACCTGCCTCCGTATTCTCACACAAGCCCTTGTCATCTCTCGCATCGACTACTGTAATTCCGTCCTATCTGGCCTCCCAACGTCGACACTTCAACCCCTCACATCTGTTCTGCACACCGCCGCTCGCCTAATAAAACATGATACATGAGGAGGGAGATTTTGAAAGCGATACGGGCGCGAATGGGAAGCCAGTGTAGTTGTTGAAGAGATTGTGTGATGTGATCTCTAGGGCCAAGACCTTTTATTAGGCGAGCGGCGGTGTGCAGAACAGATGTGAAGGGTTGAATTGTCGACAAAGTCTAGCATCGGATATTAGGGCAATGTCAGTAGCTGATTTAAAAAAATAGTAATAATTAATGATGATGATAACAATAATAACCGTTAGGTATTCATTATCGTTGTTTAGCGACATTATTATATCATGGGAAACCGAGTTTGTATCACCAGGGGCAGTTTGACGCACATCAGACGCCGATACAAATTCAAGTGTGTGTCCACAGTTTAACGGCAGCTTATGACAACTTAGGCCGTTGCCGCCGACAAAGATTAGTTTTGGCATATTACAGCTCTTAACTAATTAACAAATTCAAGATTAGGTTAGGTTAATATCGTTTATTTAACGACGCCGTCATATCGACGATGACTGGCGTAAAGCAAATTCAAGAGAAAAGATATATTGTTTTATATCGCTGGGATACTATGATTTAAAGGTGTTTAAGGATAGCGAAAATTTATAGTGATATTCAGTGTACGCGACATCTTCTGGCTATGATGAACGCTTGCAATGTCTTCGTTCATTAAAGGGAAAATAATAGCCTCATGATGATGATGATGGTGATGATGATGATGATGATGATGATGATGATGATGATGATGATGATGATGATGATGATGATGATGATGATGATGATGATGATGATGATGATGATGATGATGATGATGACGATGATGATGATGATGATGACGCGGTCGTGGTCGTTGTTCACGCCTTCGTTATTGGTCGAACTGATCACTGTTGCTCGTTACTTGTTGGCCTTCTCCTTGGGGTACTTCTGGGGCGACTAGATCGTAGCTGTAAGTTCATGAAGGGGCGCTATATACATGATCAGAATGAATGAATGAATGAATATATGGCATTAACATTAGATTCTGAATAGGTTCTACAAGGGACGCTATATAAATGCCATGAATGAATGAATGAATGAATGAATGAAGAAAAGAAGGATTGAATGAATGAGTCAATCATCAATCAATATATTCATAAATAAAATATTCTGCCACTGACCTTTCTCTGGTAGTGTCAGTCCAAAGCCTAAACAAAGGAGGAGAGCCATATTAATCATCTTTGTGATGACATTGCGTCGTTAGACTGCAACTGACCACCGCATCTTCAGGTGGTGTCAGACCTAAGCCCATGGACAAAGGAGGAGGGAGACGCTAGTCATCTTTGTTACCATAAAAAATCGTCAAACAAAAATCATCTACGTGATGTAAAGACTCTGCCATGGACTCATACTCTGATGATAACTTGGCCATGAAAACATTGGCGTTATATAAATTCTTAGATTAATTGAGATAATACTAGAATAGGAAAAGTAAAGTGGATTGATCCTCTAGCAACTTAAAACAAACTCAACGCAAATGTTTTTACGGACAATCTCTAGAAATGACGGATGCGATAAGACACCTTTAAAACCCGTTTCGCAGGCGCAATAAGTACAGAAATTAACGTGTTGACGTAATACTTGGCCATCCCATTGCTGTTGCTATAATAATTATTATTAAATAAATACATAGACGTGGAATGTCATTGGACACCTTTAAAACAATTTCAGATGGTGCAATAAATAGAGAAATTGTTTTGCTCTGCTTTTAATTTAATCAGTGTCAGGATCTATGACTCTCCGATTGAAATCCAAATACCGGATTATCGTGTCTTTGGCGATTAAATTTTGTGAGGCCATCGTTTACAATGGTAAACGGTAATACTCTGCCACTAAGCTATAGATAGAGTCTTGCGAGTACCGTGATGCTTGATGGTCCTTTAAATTCGATCTTCGAAGAGAAACGCTTCAATATACTGAGCAAAATATCTGAATCATGAAAACACAAGATGAACCTCGATGAAATTATAAATACTATAATATATAATCGAAAGCAGTTTAGTCTATCGTTTGAAAAGTCTGGCCTATTTTGGTCTATTATTGACTAGTCTGTACTCGATAGTGTAGTGGTTAGTGTGCTGGACTGTCAACCAAAAGTTCGGGGCTTGAAACCCTTGCCAGGGCAGAAATTTATTTTGTTGTTTCTGTCCTATCATGCGCCCCCTAGCCAACTCTGCTACTATGAGTACACTGACCGCACACTGTGACTAGGAAGATAATAGTCCCGCCTTGATATGCCGAAGCAAAGAAACTGAAGCCTCTACCACTTCACACTAGGGAAGGGCCGAATGTTGATCCGGAAATCGGTTCGGGCCGGATTTTGAACCAGTCGGTATTAATCGGAATCGGTGCATCCATGCAGTACCGATCCAAATACGAAAAAATATTATTATGACGAAAAACATTTCTACTTTCATTAATCCAAAATAGTAACCTGTTTTTGGCGACCTGTTGCGTTAATCTTTATTTTTTATCAGTGAAACTCCGTGCAGAATGACGAAATATTTGAGTGAAATAAACTCTCGTTTGAATGACATCTCTTGGTTTAGCTTTAATAATTATATCTTTCCGAATGAAAATAAATATAGCTAATTAGTTAGATCGAATCCGTATATGACCGATAAAGCAGGCCAAATATCCGGTTACTATCCGAAATCGGAAAAGGGCAAAAATGATAATTTGCCTGAAGAGCTCTGCTACACCTACCGAACACTGCGAGCAGGAAGATGGGACCCGTCCTGACATGCCGAGCCTAAGGAACTGCGAGTCCTGTATACAGAGGCGGCTAATGCTTTTCTTTTCTTACATTGCGCGGTATTACGTTCTCGGAGACGCTACGGACCATTCTAAAAGAACAGCAGAATGGTCCATAACGTCTCCGAGAACATAATACCGCGCAATGCAAGAAAAGAACAGCATTAGCCGCCTCTGTATACAGGACGTGCATCTTCCCTTGGCATCACAATGTATACCCCAAATATTTAATTATTACCCTATTATTTATTGAGTTGAAAGTTTAAGGCTAATATCTTAGGGACATTCCTTTGGACTTAAAAATTCTGCATTTTTAGGTAATAATTTATTAGTAGACACCTTTAAATGATGTTCTTCCAACGGAATAAATAACTTTATCGTTCAAGTTCAACCGCTAAACAATGAGATCTATCATTGTTATCAACGTTATGACGGGAGTTCGGCGAGATATTTCGCAAAAGCAATACGACTTCAAGAAAGTGGAGTATATATAGCGTCAAAACAACTATATTTAAAGGTGTCTAAACAAAGCTTAATAATTATATTGGCATTTCAGTAATTAATGTTTAATTAACGTTTAATTAGCGGTATAACTGTCGACATAAAAGAAGCACAACGCTAACGTGTTTGTAGTTCAACTCTAGCATGTCACTTGAATAATTTAAGACATGTTTACAAGGCACAATATATTATCAAAGCGTGGATGAAGGCGTAGGGCGACGCTAATGACGCTAATGTCTTTTGTTATTACACAGTGTCGTTAAACTGAAACTACAATATATCAATTGTTGCGTTTTCATATGATTACATCGAGAATGGGCACACTATCGTTTTATTACATGGAAAAATTAAATAATTACATAATAATTACATAAGTACATAACTCCACCATAATCCTACTTGTGATAGTGCCAGTCCAAAGCCTGTAGAAAAAGGAGTGCGACGCTAATCAACTTTGCAATGACACAATGTCGTTACAGCGACTAGCAAAACCAACATAACGTCAAAAACCGATATCATTAGACACCCTTAAAACTCGTTTAGAAAGATCTATAAATAGAGAACTTATTGCGTGTTTTTTTATAATCGATATGGCCTGTTGGTAAACTGTCGGTATATTACATCGAATAATAACACAATAACTGCCTAATTACATAATTACATACGTAGGTCAGTTTGAAACAATAGAAACGAAGATAACATAACTTCGCCACTACCCCTTACCTGTGCAACGGTCAGTCCCAGACTTGCAATAGGGAGGAGGGCGACGCTAGTCATCTTTGCAATGAGAGTTTCGTTAAACAGCAACTAACCAAACCAACATAGCGTCAGCAACGGCCTTTCTTGCCGAAACATGGTTTCAATCTGTGGGAATCTCTTTATGACGTGGAAATAGTGATTTCAGACATCAACAGCTCTAAGATGTTGCTACACACTGGAAATTAAATGATGTCCCAAAACACCTGAAAATGTTTGCAAACGACGTTGGAAATTTATCATGAAGTAAACGTAAACTCATCTTACAAATTATAAACATTCATTACTGGAATACCAGTATAATTCTTAAGCTTTGTTTAAACACCTTTAAATATAGTTTTTTGGACGTTATATATACGCTCCACTTTTCGTTGAAATCGTATTGATTTATAGGCTTGTCGTTCAAATGGATCTAACTCCACCGCTACCTATTGCCTGGTAGTGCCAATCTACAGACTGCATACAGGAGGAGGGTAACGCTAATAATCTTTAAAATCGTCGTTAAATAGCATATACCAAATAAGCGAAGAAGGGTCCTATATGGTTAGGGAGTAAGTTAGCGGCTTTGGCAGACACAAGTGACATCTGTATTCGCGTATGTGTGTGTTTGCGTGTGTGCGTGGTGTGTATTATGTATTAGGACCAGGCACGTAGCGAGACTTAAATTCAAGAGGAGGTAACTTCACAGACCATTAGCAAATCCTGGTCATTGGGGTCATTAGTCAATCGAAGTTCCAGTATATAAAAAGGCAAGAGGAGGCAAATGCCTCCTCGTGCCTCAGTGTAGCAACGCCTATGATTGGGACACTAAATATAGCCTATTTTTGAGTATCTCACAAAAGCTGTTTCTCTGCGCTAGACAGTTAAATGCCCTTTACAACTCGACTCTCAAATCGTTTAGCAAAACAATGCACAGTAAACTAAAAAAAGAGTCACCAATGGTGGTCCCACGCATTCACGTGGAGCCTTTCGACCTTTTCTGAAGAGCCAATCGCCTTTCCATCTGCATCCAGCTCTATAACGCCAAAGCATTTCGAGGAACGTTAACTGATGTCGCGGATGTTGGCGTTGTACCCCCACATACATCTATTCATCTATCCGTCTAAATTTATCACCTCTTCATCCATCTAGAAAGATATCGAAAACATGTTTTTCTAGATTCTGTTGTTTTTAATCTTGAGAGTCGAATGATTTGGTCTGCCGTGCAGTTTTACTTTCTAAACCTTGTTTTGATATCTGTCTACGATATTATTGTGACGAACCCTTTCACTCCAATCCGACACACCTCTGGGCGATTTGTTGATGGCTACCAGGGATACACATCCATCTTGTTTGACCCAAAGCCAACAAAACAAGTGAACTGTTTTAGCTGATATGTCAGCGGTTTTCGAAAAAAAGATGCAGCGACTGATCGTGCATTGCTACTATTCAGAAGTGTTCTCGATCTCAGCAAGGTTAAAAAGGACAGTCTTGCGGTTAGAATAGAACGTGTCGGAGAGGACCCTGCATGGGGAGCAAAGGTAGCGACTATATCGAAGACATGTTTATTTTTGTAGATTCTGTCGTATAAAACCTTGAGAGTCGAATGTTTGGTCTGTCGTGCATTTATGCTGTCTAAATCTTGTTTGAAATTTACCTACGATATTATTAATTTCAGTTTATTGTTTATCATTTTCCCCATCACTTCACAAACAGATGATGTCTATCGAACTCCATAATTCAGCCAATTTCAACAGCCAGTGAACGAAATTGCCGAATATATAGCGTATAGAAAAGACATTTAAAGGTGTCCAAGCTTCGGATCTGCCCGAAGGTGGCAAAATAGTTATTGTAGTAATCCATTGTTGAAAGACATTCATTAGCTACAAAGGCCGTTGACGTAAAAATATTCAACCGAATGAATGTTCCAAGCGTCCATATACCCTGGTAGTGCCAGTCGGAAGCCTGGGTAAAAGAGGAAGGCAACGATCATCATCTAAAAATCTTCTAAACAATCACCCATCACTGGTCTCTATGTCAAATGGACTCGCATCTCCACTGGACATCATTGTATGCCATAGACTTCAGTCAATAACAATTAATTAGTATTATTTCTTAAGTTGAATGTTTAAGGTTAATACCATTCCGTCACCTTTAACATTAACGTGTTATGTATTTATTACACACATTGAAATCATATGTTTTCGAACGATTCGTTTAGGAGTAACTTTTCGTCATTGTTAATTGTGTTTATACAACTTCGTCACTAACTGAGCTGTTTTAGTGTCACTCCTAAGTTTAGAGCAAGGAGGAGGGCGACGCTAATGGTCTTTGTTATAACAGGGTCGCTATACAGCAACTAAACAACCAAACTATGCATCCACCACATACATTCCTAATTCCGCCATTGCCCTTACTCTGCTAGCGCCAGTCCAAAGCCCATTTAAAGAAGGAGGTGATGCTAATCATCTTTGTAATGACACAGCGTCGTTAAACAGTCGCTAACCAACTCATCTTCGGGTGGTGCCAGACCTAAGACCATGAATAAATGAGGAGGGTGAAGCATGTACATGACATGGCGTCGTTCAAGAAAACAGCTACCATTACGATTTAGCTTAATAGCGAACACCAATTGATGACTTGCCATAATTACAGTGGCTCAGTAGAAGCTCTAGCATTAGATTACACTAGATTTGGAAAGGTAAAGTGAATTGGGTCTCTTGCATTGTAAAGGAAGGTCGACGCTAGCCTATTTGTAGTTAAACTCTAGCAAATGACGGATTTCATTAGACACCTCTAAAACACTTAGTTATTGCAATAAATAAACAAATTAGCGTGTGTTGTTAGTAAAATGGTTGAGCTGTAATATGCCAAACCTAATCTTTGTCGGCGGCAACGGCCTATGTTGTCATAAGCTGCCGTTAAACTGTGGATCCATATTATTGTCACCCGGTTTCGCACAAACTGTCGTTGTATTACATGGAATATCTGCATAAAATTAATACATAATAATTATTAACTACAGGGTCACCCAACTCCGCCATTATCCTACCTCTGGTGGTGCCAGTCCCAAGGCTCGAGAAAGGAGGGAGACGCTAATCATATTTGTTATGGCACAATGTCGTTAAGCAGCAACTAAGCAAACCAACATAACGACAACAGCGGCCTCTGTTGCCGTAACATGTTATTAAACTATAGGAATCATTTTGTAACACGGAAATGGTGAGTTAAATAATAATCATAATAATATAATCACATTCTTTATTAATTCAAGCCGACAAGCGGAGTATGATTACAATTGAGTATGAACGGATGATCACAAGTTATTACAGGAGTAGAATTTAGCTGTGTACGACAGCCATACAAGGCGACCATCACGTCCAACATCTCATTTTAACAGCGCCATCTCGCAAATGACAGGCTGAGTGGACCTTTGGGAGGGTTGCGTGGGAAGCGATCCCTATTTCTACTGCTCTTCACGCCAGTGATGTCACCACTACACTATGGACAAACTACAAATGGCCTATCATCGACATCAACAGCTTCAAGATGTTGCTTTGCAATGAGAACAAAATGTCGTCCCTACACATCTGAAAAACGCTTGCAAATGACGTTAGAGATTCAGCGTAAACTAATCGAAGACTCACCTGGTTATTAATTAAATTAAACACTTCGTAAGTTATCTCTATAATTGTAAAGCTTTGTTAGACACCTTTAAATCGCGTATTCGCGAAGCTATAAATTCACTATTTTCGTTCAAACGGTACTTTTTTGAGGTATTCCAATAATCCTTGTTATCACACAGTGTTGTTTAACCCTCGGGCTACCAAGGGGGTGGTTGCCACCCCCCCTAGGTTTTATTCATTTCAAACTTTTTCCGTATGGAATAAAAATTTGACCTTTTAGGTAGCTGTAGGGGGTTCATTTACACACGTTTTGAGGGTAAAATGTGAGATGATATCTCACCGTTCAAAAGTTATAGCCAATATACCCGAGGCACCAGGGGGGGGTGGATACCCCCTTCCTAGATTTTCGACTATATCTTATCCGTCATTTAATATTAAGAGACACAAATTATACCATTCTATAGAGGGAATGTGGGGCTACATTTCTATGGTCACTGAGTTGACCTGTGACAACCGGAAGTGCTCAAAATAAATAATAATACGCGTAATATGCGTGAAAGATGGCTGAATGGAAGGACTCCCCCCCTTAGTTTTTTGTCTGTAGCATATTAATTTGTCTTCCTGGAAGAGAAACAAAGATACCATTCTTTAGAGGGAATGTAGGGCTTCATTTGCATACCTACATCTTTGTCTTTTGAATACCGGAAGTGATCAAAATAAATAATAATACGCGTAATCTGTGTGAAAATCGCTGAATACAGCATTACAACGTAAACCGATATATATGTATGGATATATATGTATGGATGTACATTTATACTATATAAACATGTGTAGGGATGATTTTGTGTATCTTTTATACATGGATTAGTTTCAAAACACACATAATCTTATATTTGTTTATCCAAAAAGTACAAAATGTACGCAATAATATACAATATTGCTAATTAATGGGTTCCGTTGTTAAAAGTGATGTAATTTCGAGGTGCATTCACATAATGTACAACTAAATATACCATTCTGTGCAGAAATGAATGCTGAATCCATTGCTATATTACAAGTTATGATATGTAAACCAAACACGAAATCCAGGGGGGTGGTAACCACCCCCCCTTGGTAGTCCGTGTTACAAAAAGCTTGGTAGCCCTAGGGTTAACAGAAACTACTACTACCAAACGCAATTGTCTTATACTAATTTTTTCACCCACATGGACCAAACTCCACCACTTCATGTACCCTGGTGGTGCCAATCTTAAGACTGGATAAAGGAGGAGGGGAACGATAGTCATCTTCAATAAATGTCGTTAAATAGCACCGAACCTCGTGAAGACATGCATGCATACATGTCTAAATACATACCTGCATGCATGATGCATAATTTTATCCTCTCATGCAACACACATACATACATAAATTCGTACGTTCATAAGGAGGGAGGGTATAACGAATGGAAGGAATGAGAAAGTGTAGGTCATTTGGACAAAGGGAGAGAGAAAGAGAGGGAGGCGGAAGTGACACAGTTCACAGAGCAAGCGTGCTGACTGAATTTGTAGTTTCTTTCAGCGAACATTCGTCACTTGGGCGACTGTGCTCTGGGACTCAACCCCTCCTCGATCCTGCCTTATCGACGCAATATTTAACTGAAAAATCAGTTCACAGACTGTTGGAAAACGCTCGCAGATAGGTTAGAGCGCTCGCCTTTTACTATAGGGTATGATGCAAAATACTTTTCGAAAGGATTTTGAAAATACAAGTAAAACAGTTCATCTATTTGCTAATCGATATCAATTTTCAACTACTATCCTACCCATCACTGTATGCTCAGCCATCTTGGATTTTCACAAGTGGATAATAATCTATCCGTGAAGTCATTTCTGGCAATAAAACTCTTAAAAGTATTTATTATACACCTTTAAATCGTATGTACAAGAAACAATAAATATCACTTTGCGTTGATCGTTATTAACTTGCATGAACATTTTTTTATGTTATGATACAGTGTCGTTAACCAAGCAGCTAACCAATACAACGATATTTTACTCAGGCAGTGCCAGTCCCAAGCCCGGAGAAAGAAGGAGGGCGACGCTAGTCATCTTCGTTAAACAGCAACTAGCGAACAAACGTTGACCTTCCATTCACTACCGTAAGGATCCTGAGTGGCCGAGTGGGTTGGTAGCCTGCTCGTTACGCCGGCGGCCCGGGTTCGCTTCCCGGTCGGGTCGGTTTACCAGAGATTAATTTCTCGGATCTTTACTGCGGGTGGCTCGGTCGCATTATAAACGTGGAGTACAATACAACACAATACAACACAACACAATATACTGGGGCGCGGTGGTATAGGGGTATGTTCGGTGCCTTGCAGCTGGAGGGTTGCGGGGTTCGAATCCACCTCAAAGCCGCCGCGTAGGGACCCTGGGCAAGTCCTTCACTCGCAATTGCTCATGCGCTTCGGCGTGAAACTCCGATTCAGCGGTACGCCCTATTGTCGAGAGAGCCTCTGAATGGGCAATCTGGTAGAGGCGCTATAACAAGTGTTCAAATACAATACAATACAATACAATACCGTAGGATAGTGATCAACGACTGAAGTTTCGCGAAATAGTCCCGAAACAATGCTAACAAAACTAACAATGAGGAGCATTAAAATTGTTTAAAATGTTTCCTCTCGTTATAAACAGCCTTTGATGCCTTAAGAAGTCGTTAAACTGTTCGAAGTCAACGCTGCTAATAACGTTGGACACCTTTTAATTCGTTATCTCCAGCGCTAATGACTTTCTGGTTACGTTGTTTTCGCCACTCCGCCATTGGCCTTACTCTGGCAGTGCCAGTCTTAAGCCAGCATAAAGGAGGAGGGCGGCGCTAAAATTCTGGGGTATGGCAATGTCGTCAAACAGCAACTAACCGCCAAGCTAAATCTATATATTTTTCGCTGTAAAAACCACTAATTTCGCCTCTGGCCGTACTCTGATAGTGCCAGTCCCAAACCTAAATAATAATGGAGGACGGTAATTTTAATAACGTTTGCAATGACACAGCGTCGTGAAATAGCAAATTTTCAACACGTCTTCGAGTTGTGCCAGACCTAAGACTCTGGATAAAGGAGGAGGGCAACGCCAATAATGACATAGCGTCGATGAACAAAATAACTACCAATGCGATTTAGATTAGTTGCAAGCATCACTGATGAATTCGCCATTATACAATGGCGTAATAGAAGTTCTTAGATTAAATTGTACTAGATTATTAAAAGAAAAGTAAATTGGCCCTCTTTCAATGTAAAGGAAGCTCAACGCTACCGCATTTGAAGTTAAACTCTAACAAATTATAGATGTCATAACACACCTTTAAAACCAGTATCGAATGACCATAAGTAAAGTGATTATAAACAGAGCTGTAATATGCCAAAAAAATCTTTGTCGGCGGCAACGGCCTATGTTGTCATAAGCTGCCGTTAAACTGTGGATCCATCCACTTACTATGAGCTGTAATATGCCAAAAACTAATCTTTTGTCGGCGGCAACGGCCTATGTTGTCATAAGCTGCCGTTAAACTGTGGACACACACGCCTCGCAAGCTTAATGCATTATGTGCATTATATGCACATAATGCAGCTCTTAAGGCATATAAGTGAAGTGTATTTTGTTTTAACGATTGCTGTGTGGTAACAATGACCAAAGTAGCGTCGCCCTCCTCCTTTATTCAGGCTTGGGACTGGCACTGTTCGCTTTCTGACAGTGCCAGTCCCAAGCCTGGATAAAGGAGGGCGACGCTAATGGTCATTGTTACCACACAGCTAGTCGTTAAAAAAGGAAACACACACACTTATATGCCTTAAGAGCTGCATTATGCCAAAAACGAATCTTTGTCGGCGGCAACGGCCAATGTTGTCATAAGCTGCCGTTAAACTGGGGAACCAACCAACTCATATGCCAAAAAATAATCTTTGTCGGCGGTAACGGCCTGTGTTGTCAAAAGCTGCCGTTAAACTCTGGATTCATCATCGTTTTGAAGTAATTACTTCTCAGTTTTCCAACAGTGTCGTTATGTTGAACACGTTATCACTCCCGAAGGCAGAAAGAAACAATTAACAAGGGGAAAAAATAAGAAGGGGTTACATTAAAACGTAAAATTTCGTAGTCACAAAACTCCTCCAATGCGCTACCTGTGGTAGTGCCAGTCCAAAGCCTGCAGAAAGGAGGGTTACGCTAATCATCTTTGTTACGACACAGCGTCGTTAAACAGCAGCTAACCAGCTAACAACAATATCTAACAACGACTTTTGTTGCCGTAACATGTTATTAAACTGTAGGAATCTTTTGTTACATGCAAATAATGAAGTAATGTCAACATCTGTAAGATTATTGCTAATCAACAGAAATAAAACGACGTCCGTAAACACCTGAGAAAAGTCTGAAAATTCAGCATAAATGTAAACGCATATTTATCTGGTAAAATTAATAACAATAAAAACGGAATTCTGTACAATTACTAAGGGTTGCTTAGACACCTTTAAATCGAATCTTTTTGGCGCTATAAATAACCCGTCTTTTGTTCCAATGGTACTGCAACGGTAATGAAATCTCTCAGGTCGTAACAGTATGAGATGAACTACTTTATGTTGCAAAAATATTGAATATTAGTGAAATTGTAAAGCTCCGTTTGACGCCTTTAATGGTTTCGTTCGGATGCTATAAGTTTCTGGTTCTGATTGTATGATATATTTTCTGTATTGTCGTCAACGGCCTTTGATGCCATAAGACGACGTTAACCTGTGGATAAATAAATAAATGGTGCTGTTTTGATGACAATATTGTATTGTATTGTATTGTATTGTATCTAAAGATTTATATAGCGCCTCTCTCAGAATAACTATTGAGAAGCGCTCTCAGCACGAAAACCCCGGGGAAAAGAAACGTCTTTAAAGAACGAGAGACCAAAGAGGAAAAACTAGTCATTAGTTTAGCCCTTAATGATGGGGAAAGGTCATTCCAAGTAGAGGGACCAACCACAGCAAATTAGTATGCTTTCGAACCTCCTCCTCCTCCTCCCCTGAGACGGTTACTAATTAATGTTGTCGCCTTTCGCAGCACTTTCTCACAGCGTGAGCAAGTCCCGAGGGATCATGTTATGTACCTCCTCATCTTCCTTTTCCAAAGACTTTAAAGAGGAAAGGCAGAATAATGTTCCTTGAGTGTTTAGCGACGCTTCGTCATAGCAAAGCTTTTTAGCGTCTCCCTCCTCCTTTCTACAGACGCTAATCATTATGACATGTGTCAGCCAACAAAATGACTACTACTTCGCCATTATACAGTGGCGCTTGAGAAGAGGAAAGGCAGAATTCTACATTGACAGCTAGTTACTGTTAAACGACAGTTTGTCTTCACAAAGACGATTAAACGTTGCCCTCCTCCTTTTACCAGGCTTGGGACTGGCACAACTAGAGTACGGCCAGTGTCGAAGTGATTTTTTTCTTTGAGTTTAGTTTCGTGTATTAAACGACATCTTATGGCTGACAGAGCCGTTAGCAACAACTGTAACCTTGTACAGTTGTCGGGGATGAGCGTGCGTCATTTATTTGTCCATAGTTTAACGTCGTCTTATGACATCAAAGGCCGTTGACGACAATACAGAAAATATACAATACAATACAATCAGAACAAGAAACTTATAGCATCCGAACAACACCATTAAAGGTGTCGAAACAGAGCTTTACAATTTAACTAATATTCAATATTTTTGCAACATAAAGTATTTCATCTCATACTGTCTGTGATCATTATGTCCTGACAAATTTCATTAATTAACAAAGCATACATGTATTATAGTTGATTAAGGTATTCCTGTTCATGTACATGTACATTAACCAAGCCATACCATTATGCAATATTGAAGAACCAAAAGTTGAATGATAGTAATATTGTAATATGAATATTCATTAACCAATAAGTAATGTTTATAATTTTCTAACATCGGGTTCTTATTATTATGACATAACATATTTTAAACAAAAATCAACAGTCGAAAAGAAGTCGTCCATGGATATTTCAGCAAACAGCATTGTAACACAGTACTGCAATATTATGCAACACAGCAGCCACTCCGGATACAGCAACCAAACCAAACCATTTGTAATATATAATACTGAAGAACCAAAGTTGAATAATAGTAATCAGCATTGCAACCAACATTGCAACCAACATTGCATAATAGTAATATGGCAATATAATAGATATTCATTAACCAATAATTAATATTAATAATTTCATGAGCGTGCGTTCTTTAGCTTATGCTACATTTATAACGTCAATTGAAACCGTTTTTGAGGTGTGTTTTTGTTTCTAATGTTTTTCAACATATTGGGACCAATTGACGTCGACTTCACCACATCCACGCTACATTCTGTTTCACCAGTATATATGGGCATAATAGGTTACCATTAATACATGAAACTAACCACATCTTAAACCTATGCACAGGCTTACAAATGTACGTGCATGCATACAGTGTGATTCTCGTTAACGATAACGATAACGAAAATGTTCTTTAACGAAAATAAAATGATTTCGTTAACGATAACTAAAACTATAACTAAAAAATATCATTAACTATAACTTTACATATAACGAAAATAACAATAACGAAAATTCATCTTTATTTTCGTTAATACCTTACCTTACCTTATACCATAGTCCTTCCCGTGCAGGACTGCACATCGGGCAACGCAGCTTCTCCACTCCTCTCTGTCCATCACCACCTCGACAGCATCCTCCACCGCCATCTCCAGACATCTCAGGTCCTCCTGAACAGTTCCCATCCAGTTCTTTCTTGGTCTTCCTCTCCCGCGCTTTCCTTCAGGAGTCCACCTAATCACTTGACTTGCTCTTCTATCGTTGTCCATTCGGGCCACATGCCCCATCCAATTCAGTCTTTTCTTTCTAATGATGTTCTCTAGCTTATCTTGTCCTGTTCTTTCTCTGATGGTTTTATTTGTGAGTTTATCTTTCCAAGAGATGTGTAGAATTCTTCTCTGCCACCTGTGGTGTGCTGCCTCTAATTTTTTCCTGTTTGCTACCGTCATTGGCCACGTCTCTGCTCCATATAGCAGGGTGCTCAGCACTACGGCCTCATATAACCGGATCTTTATCTTCACGCTACATCCATTATTTTTCCATATCTTCTCCAGTCTCCCGAAGGCTGCATTTGCTTTACCAATACGTACTCTTATCTCCTTGTCGCAGCTGCTATCCGCCGTCAATGTACTGCCAAGGTAGCAAAAATCATCTACCACATCAATTGGCTTATTGTCGATCTTGATCCCATCTGCCTCTTGCCATTTCCTTATCCTCATGATCTTGGTCTTCTCTGGATTTATAGCAAGCCCGACTCTAGCTAACTCCTCCTGTACTTTTCCTGTTATTTCCTTTATTCCATCCCAGGTATTTTCTAGCAGAGCGATGTCGTCTGCGAAGTCCAGGTCACTGAGCTTGCTGGCGCCCATCCACTTCAATCCAGAGCTATTGCCTTCCGTTGCTCTTTTCATTACCCAGTCCACCACTATTGCAAAGATCATTGGTGACAGAACACATCCCTGCCGAACTCCAGTCACGATCTGGAACCATTCTCCCACCTCTCCTCCATGTCTCACCGCACACCGGCTATCATTGTAGAAACTCTTGACAATGTCTATAATCTTGGATGGTATTCCGTAGGTCTTCATTATTTTCCATATTGATTCTCTGTGGACGCTGTCAAAAGCCTTCCTGAAGTCGATGAAGTTTATTACCACAGGAGTCTGCCACATTAAAGCCTTCTCTATGATCTGTCTGAGTGTGAAGATTTGTTCACAGCATGACCTCCCCGGCCTGAAGCCTGCCTGTTCCTGTCTCAATCTCTCGTCGATAGCCGCTCTCATGCGATTCAACATTATCGAAGCCATGATCTTACCCGGTACCGATAGGAGCGTGATGCCTCTCCAGTTTGAACATTCCTTCAGATCACCTTTTTTGGGGAGTGGTATGATGATGCCCTCTTTCCATTCTTTCGGCACGCTGCCAGTTTTCCACACTTTGTTGCATAAATTCGTCATTGATTTGACCAACTGTCAGCGTGCCGAAAGAATGGAAAGAGGGCATCATCATACCACTCCCTGTGAGATTGTATTTAACAAACCACAGGTGAATCTTTTACAGGCCCGTCCAGTCCTGCCTGGCATTAAAAGAGTTGTGTCATTGAATATTGTACTGGGCATTGAGATTACCGAAAAGTTCGGTTTTTCCCAGGTATGTTCAAATACTTTGCATTCGGGCCAAGCAATCTCTCCATGCCCATCGTATTTTGATCTTATATGGGCTTTCGGGGGTCAGGCTTCATGATGTGGTCAAGGCTACCACTATCAACCGCATGCTATACTGTTCCCAAGTATGGTGGGGCTTCGCCAGTAAGCAGGAACTTGACTCTCTAAGCGCGCTGGTCCGCAAGTTGGTACGCCTTGGTTTCCTACCTAAATATTTCACCACCTTTGAGGAACTTTGCAAAAAAGCCGATATAGACCTCTTTAGAAACATCTTAACAAATACTAGCCACACCCTCCACGACCTTCTCCCCTGTCAATTGCACTGGTCATGACCTGCGCCCACGCTCACATAACCGTGTTCTCCCTAGATTTGATTCTCTTAACAGGCGTGGTTTCTTAGCTAGGATGTTGTACAGTTAGACATAATAATTATGTTTTCTAGTTGTCTTAATTTTTCTTCTAATTATCGTTTTCTTTGTACATAAATTATTTCTGACTTTGTATGTAAAGCGCTGAGCGTTTGCTTGCGTTTAATAAAAAGAAGTAAGTAAGTAAGTAAAGTATATCCTTTATTGAGAAGCACTAGCAAACGCACAGCACTGTACATGGCATGATTAATACATTTAAACAAATAAAAACAAATTATATATGCAACCAATGAATTGAATGAGAAGCTTTATTGTACATCAGGGAAACAGAGGGAAATGAACTGTTTAAATAGCCAGAGCTAGGGAAAACATAGTTTATTCGTATAGCATCCGGGCAAGGAAGCATTTCTGAGAGAGGTTGTCAAACATGGGAAGCTCACGGTTATGGGACCGTGGCCGCAGGGAGTAGCGAGATTGCTTGATCGGCGGTAACAATTTATGCAATACATGACAAGGATTATGCAGAATACAGGCACATAGTCTAGTATCCGCATTGTTGCAGAGAGTCTCAAATGAGGGAGAAGATGGAGGCAAGTACCCCTGGCGTACCAACCTTCGGATAATTCCCTCAAGGGCCTCCCGTTCCTGCACTATCGCAAAGCCCCACCACACAGGCGAGCAATACAGCATCATACCAACCGTAGTGGCACGAACTACATCAAATAAACTGAACATTCTTACTTACCTACTTACTTATTGTTTTGATGATGATAACGATGACGACGACGACAATGATGTTGATGATGATGATGAAATTGAGAAATTTGATGATGATGATGATGATGATGATGATGACGACGACGACGACGACGACGACGACGACGACGACGATGATGATGATGCTATGTTTGTTAAACGACGCCGTATTGTTACATATTATTATGATCTCGTAGAATAAGGAACAAAAATACAGTACCCATTGGATTGCCTAATGTTTTTCTACGTCATTAACTTATAAGGTGACTGGAACACTTAAAAGAGGTGTTTAAAATATTAAATTTCTCATTCTCTCCTGGGGCTCCTTTGATCTTACACCCATCTTATAGGCCCGTCTGACTATCGTACAGTATGAGCAGAAAAGGTAGAGATTTCCCAAATGAGGGTTCGCTTATTTAGCGATCGGAAAACCGAGTCTCCCTGGACCAGAGAAATTGGTCTCAGGCGCTAGAGGTCGTTTCACACCCACGCAGAAACACAGCCAACCTGAACGATTTTGTTCGCTATCCTCTAATAATAACACTTAAAAAACAATGTCAAATTAACTCCGCCACTGTCGTACTGAGGCAGAGCCAGTCCCAAGCCTGGAGAATGAAGGAGGGTGACGCAAATCATCTTTGTTACGACGCAGTGTCTGTCGTTAAACAGCAAATTACCAACCAATAATAACAATATATTATCATCATCATCATCTTCATCATCATCGATCGTCATTAACAATCAGCTACTCACATCGCACTAATTTTGTACGTTAAACTTTGAAATTTCTTCTTCAAGGGATCGGATTTTCTACCTTTTAAGCCAAAGTAATGTAAGCTCCATCCACCTCCACAAGATGTCGTTAAACAATGAACTCGACAAAATTGTCCCTGCTCTTTTAGACACCTTTTAATCTGTTCTCCCGGTCTCTATAAATTACTCATTTTCGCTAGATGGGTAATTGTGTTTCACTTTCATGTCTTCTAAATTTGTGAAATAAATGTTATTGAAATAAATAGAGTAAGAAGTAGATGTGCATAAGGAATGGTGACCAAGAATTAATTTTAAGAAACATTTCTTGTATACGACAATTGCTGCTAAATATTGTTGAATTTCCATCAGATACCAATTTGCATGTATCAAACTGTATATTTATGAATTGTAATTTTGTTATGTCGTTAAACAATGAACACTAATGACATTTTAAGTTTATGTATGGACAGTCAAAAATGGTGTCTTTTGGACGCTATGATTTCATTTCACTGCACTGTATATGTTTTGAATTGTCGTCAACGGCCTTTGATGTCATATGACGACGTTAAACCTTGTTCTAAATAAGATGGGTAATTGATACATGAACAGTTTAAAAGAGTACTTAGTAAATTTTTTATATGGATCAATTGCTGTATAGTTACATAACATTGTTTAATTTGCATGGAATCTTTGTGTCAGAAAATAGAAATCATAGACAGAATAAGATGAACTACCTAATGTTACAAAAATATTGAATATTAGTGAAATTGTAAAGCTCTGTTTGACACATTTGATGGTGTCATACGGATGCTATAAGTTTCTTGTAATCATTGAATTGTATCTTTCCTGTATTGTCGTCAACGGCCTTTGATGTCATAAGACGACGTTAAACGTTGGTATAAACAAATAAATTGGTAATTGAACTCCGCCACTGTTCGCTTGATAACAGTGCCAGTCCTTAACCTGAATGAAGGAGGAGGGCGACGCTAATGGTCTTTGTTACCACACAGTGGTCGTTAAACAGTAAACAAGCAAGCACAGCTGTGTAGTTGTATACTGACGTTGCTCTAAGTTTAGACTTTATAAAATCGCCATCACTGGCGATATTTGCTACTCATTTTCTTCTCAGGGTTGAGTAACTCCGCCACTGTTCGCTTTCTGACAGTGCCAGTCCCAAGCCTGGATAAAGGAGGAGGGCGACGCTAATGGTCTATGTTACCACACAGCTAGTCGTTAAAAAGGAAACACACACACAGGGTTGAGTCACATGACGTAGTAGTGCCAATTCCAAGTGTGGACGAAGGATGACGATGCTAAACATCTTTGTCGTTCAACAGAAGTAACCAACCGGGTTGTGTTGATTTATAATGATTTATTTTCGTTGGAAGGTTAATTATATATTAACGGAATGCTGTCAATGACGCTGCGCTAAGTTTAGACACATTTTAAATCGCTATAACGGGCGATATTTATTTATGATTTTCGTGTCCGGGTTGAGTAACTCCGCCCCTACCCTACATTAAGTTGCGCCAGTCCCAAGGACCTGAGGCAAAGAAGGAGGGCGACGTTAATCATCTTTGTCATGACACAGTGTCGTTTAACGGTAACTAAAAACAACGGGCTGCGCCTATATCTGCCACTTCTCGGCACACAATGGTAGTGCAAATCCCAAGCCCAGATAAGCAACAGAGGGAAACGGTTATCGTCTTCTTTATCAAACAACGTCGCTTTTGCGTCGATGCTATTAAAGTGGCGCTATATATAAATTGCTCGATTAGACCCAGAAAGACAAGCTGTATCACAGAAACACATACACACAGACACACACACTCATACACGCCTACACGCTTTCTCGCTCTCAATATATATACATGTATATATATATATATTATATACTTGTTTTCGCAAATATACAAATATGGCCTTTTCGGCTGAATGGAACAAACTCCTGTCTTTATCCGCAAATCCTCAACATTATCGATTTTCAAAACTAACCTTAAAACATATCTGTTTAAGATTTAGGCCTACTATGATTGATTTTTCTGTTACGCGCTTTTGTGCAAAATTCCTATTTGTTTAGGCGCGCTATAAATGACAGTCAAATAATAATAATTTAGGTCAAAGAAGGTCGACGTCAACAGTACTATTGATATCGGCATGAAATGTTCTTTGTTTTGGCACTTGAGGGCGTTTGGTCAGTCCTCTCCCTCACCGTCTAAACTTCCTACTAACGATGTACCGTATCATGTACGGTCAGTGTACTCATTATCGTATCGTATCGTATCGTATTTAAGCATTTATAAAGCGCCTCTCGTAGGGTGAACCGTTCAGAAGCGCTCCCAGTGTGCTAAGCCCCGCGAAAATAAACAGGTTTTGAGAAAAGCGAAGGAAGAAGAGAGACTGCCAGAGAGAATATGAGGAGCAGATGTAACAGAAATCTCGAACCAAATTTCTGAACCAGTACGATTATCGCTCACAAATTATCTAGTGAATGTTAAGTTCTTTGAAGTGAGTTGAAGCCTGCATGTAACTACCTTAATAAGTTAAGATTGGCACTGATTGTATTTGTCTTAAAACGATCAATTTAATTGATGCCTTTCATACTCAGAGTTACATACGGGTAAGGTATTATTTCGACCAAATACTTAAGGATCAACTCAGTTCAAAGAACTTAACATTTGGTCGAAATAATACACGATTTACCCTGTATGTAACTCAAGTATGAAAGGTATGAAAGTACGAAAAGTATATTTGTAT